>OY759261.1:59987746-60022746 GCA_963662155.1 Lamellibrachia columna | reverse complement strand
TGTGGAGGGTTGGGATGGGGATGAGTAGTAGCACCTCTGTCTGAGCGGCAGCCGCATCCATTGCATGCAGTGGGTGGCCCAGGACTCCGGTCTACCCTCCCCATCCAACTCGTACATATGGCTCCTAGTAGTTGCGCGGACACCGCAGCGGCCACCCTCCGGGCAACAGTCTCGGCTGACAGGCTGAACTATGTACGGGGTAGCCACCAGGGTATACCTTGGTGGTGAGTAGGGACGTCTACCCGACTGTGTCTAAAGACTTCTCCGGTAGATGAGGCGCTATGGGACTCACATTGTTCACTGCGGCTCAGAAGGCGGTCAAGCAGATGTGTGGCAGAGCATCACAGAGCAATTGGTTAGACGTATTACAGCCATTTGGTCACTGCCGGCAGTCCAACTCTTTCACCGGTCGTCTCGGTTAACCCGAGCCACGGGTCATGGAAGGTAGGATCGAGTGTGTGGAATGTATCTGCGCAAGTACATGCCACCCTAAACCTCCATGCGCAGGTACTCAGTCAAACAAGCCCAGCGGCGATGGGGAAGTGGCAACGGTGGCAGATGAAGGATGTCGCTGGAAGCTGCTAGTCACGACCCTGCACGCTGGCGGCCCCGGTGTGACGGTCGCTTGGTCATCGACAGTGGAGTCACGATGCCATTCGTATCCTGCCAGGGCGTATCAAGACTAAAATCTGTCGAACTACAGCGGCAACTGGAGAAAAAGCTGGACGAGGTAATCGAGGAACAGGCTGAAACAACTCACGATGTGGATGAGACGTGGACTAAGCTGCGTGACATAATCTACCAAGGCGCGCTAGACGTACTAGGCACCACAAAACGCAAACACCGTGACTGGTTTGATGAAAATGATACAGAAGCAGCCACCGTCCTCAGTAAAATGCATGAGTCACATCTAGAGTGGATAAATGATCGAGATTCGGCAGCTAAATCAACCACGTATCGACACTACAAGCAATCGGCTCAAGCCAGATTGCGTGCCATGAAGGAACAATGGTGGTCTGACAGGGCGAACGAGTTGCAGGAGGCAGCGGATAGAAAATACTCAAAGTCCTTCTATGACGGTCTCAAAGCGATATACGGTCCACAAGCAAATGGATTTACATCATTACTGAGCGCAGACGCCGAAACACGACTCACAAAACCCAGTCGCATACTGGAACGGTGGGCAGAACACTTCAACGATGTGCTAAACCGGCCATCAACAATCTCGCAGGCCGCAATCGACAACATAGCACAGCGCCCGCTCATGGAAGAACTGGCACACAGACTCACACTTGAAGAAACTACTGCAGCGATCAAGAAACATTCCAGTGGAAAGGCAGCAGGACCAGATGCGATTGCTGCCGAAATCTACAAGTACGGTGGCATAAACCTTACGAAGCGCCTTGTAAAGATCTTTAGCAACATCTGGGACAGCAGGGCTGTTCCGCAAGAGTTCAAGAAGGCGTCCATCGTCCACATCTACAAAAGGAAAGGTGACAAAAGCATATGTGTCAACCACCGTGGAATTTCTCTTCTCTTTATAGCTGGGAAGATACTCGCGCGCATCTTGCTAAATCGGCTTGCACTACATCTCGCTGATAACATACTGCCCGAGAGTCAATGCGGCTTCCGAGCACAGCGCAGTACAATCGATATGATCTTCGCAACTCGCCAAGTGCAGGAGAAATGTAGAGAGCAAAACCTAGCTCTATACATGGTGTTTGTTGACTTGACGAAAGCCTTCGACACAATCAGCAGAGATGGCTTATGGCAGATACTACGAAAGATTGGTTGCCCTGACTTGTTTGTCGACGTAATACGTTCATTCCACGAAGGGATGGTTGCCCGAGTGCAAGATCAGGGTCAAACGTCAGAGCCATTCCCGGTAACAAATGGCACCAAGCAAGGCTGTGTGATGGCACCACTGTTATTCACATTAGTATGCTCAGCCATGCTCAACGATGCGTTCCATGACAACGACTTGGGAGCACTCATCCGGTTCCGAACTGATGGAAACGTATTCAACCTTCGACGACTCAAATCCAGGACAAGAACTTCCAAGTTACTGATCAAAGACCTACTATTCGCTGACGACTGTGCACTTCTTGCACATACGATCGATTACATACAAGTGATTACCAATGCTTTCGCCAGATCCGCCCGCCGTTTCGGATTGACTATCAGTCTGAAGAAAACCGAGGTGATGTATCAGCCGAAGCCTGGAGCAGACTATTCGGCTCCAATCATCACCATCGACAACAACCAACTGAACGTCGTTGACAATTTCACCTACTTGGGTAGCACGCTATCACAAAATGCCATGATAGACGATGACGTCTCAACACGGATTGGGAAAGCGAGCGCGTCATTCGGCAGACTCACCAAGCGCCTTTGGAATGAACGCGGTGTACGTCTTGCCACCAAAATCAGTGTATACTGTGCCGTGGTGCTACCGACACTGCTATATGGCTGCGAGGCGTGGACACCATACCGCCGACACATACGGAGACTAGACCAGTTCCACATGCGCAGCCTAAGGCACATCGCTAACATCAAGTGGCAAGACATGGTTTCCAACACCGAGGTCTTACAGCGCTGTCCACAAAAGGGCATCGAACACCACATCAAGCGTGCACAACTGCGCTGGTCCGGGCACCTTGTGAGAATGACCGATGACCGCATCCCCAAGGCAGTGTTCTATGGAGAACTGGACGCCGGCAAACGAACACGGGGAGGGCAGCGAAAGAGATACAAGGACGTGCTCAAGGCAACACTAAAATCATGTGGCGTGCCTCACAACACCTGGGAGTCCACAGCGATGGACCGTGCCCTCTGGCGTCGCACATGCCACGTCGGCCTACACGAATTCGAAAAAAGGGGTGCAACGCCCTGAGAGAGAAGAGACTAAGACGGAAGGCTACCCAGCCTTCATCAAACACTGTCACCTTTGTGTGTCGTGTCTGCGGACGACAATGTGCATCGCGGATCGGTCTGTTCAGCCACAACCGTACACACGATACCGACTGAAGTCGAGATCCGTCGTACCGACGGCTCACTCCATACATGTATCTTGTAGGAGGAGGACTTGTGATAACGACAATAGATAATTCAATTTGCCCCTGCAAAAATAATATCACTGACCAATGGTGTATATTCAGAGCTATGACATATATCTGGAAGAGATGATGCAGGGAAAGGTAATCTCGGAGGTAAGCAGCTTCACAATTTATGTTCTCTCTTAGCACTGATCTATCCTGATAGCAGCATACCGTAAATATAAGTTGACTGTTGTGCTATGCAAAAAAAACTGCGTGAAACATGCAAACACATGAAGTTGGCCCAACGTTTCATTCGGTATATACATAAATTCCCGTTTTTGTGAAGTCGTGCCCAGCAAGTTCCCAAGTGCGAGCTAGGAATTATTTAAATATATTATGATTTTGTCGCTTCTCGATCCAATATACATCATGTACTTCAACTTACAACCCAAACTCAGTGAGGCAACCATGCATGTACGTCAACGTATCACTCCAACCCAGTGTAGCAATCGCACATGTACGTCAATGTACAACACAGACTCAGTGCAAAAATCGCACATGTATTTCAACGTACTACACAAACTCAGTGTAACAGTCACACATGTATTTCAACGTACCACACATACTTAGGGTAGTAATCACACATGTACTTCAACGTACCACACACATTCACTGTAACAATCACACATGTATTGACACTGGATTGGAAAACACTCGTCTCGTCGACTGGTTCACATGCATTCGTATCGTGTCATGCCCTAACACCCTATTCAGGACGAATTCCTTGCTACGACTGAACCGCACTAATATCATACACCGGAATTTCTGTTTGCACCTTTCGACGATAAAACATATATATATATATATATATATATATATATATATATATATATATATATATATATATATATATATATATGTATATGTATATGTATATATTTATATGTATATATATATATATATATATATATATATATATATATATATATATATATATGTATATATCTTTATATGTATATATATATATATATATATATATATATATATATATATATATATATATATATATATATATATATATATATATATATATATACACACACACACATGGCACATAAGTTATGAAGGAGAAAATCAGTCATTACAACATTAATTGTAGTTATGTGTTTGCACGTATGCACGTATGCACTAATTTTAGATGCCAGCAAAACTTTCGACAAAGTCAACCATTGTAAGTTTATTTGAGTACTTTTAAAGCGAAAGGTGTCATATTTGGTGTTAAGATTGTTGCTGTATATGTATATTAAACAAACAACTTCAAGTGAGATGGGGCTATAGTATCTCGACCCAGTTTACCGCCTGTAATGGAGTCATTTTCTCCTATTCTGTTTTTTTCTGACGTGAGTGTACCGTCTGACATGATAGTAATGATAAATGGTCTTAAAGCATGCGATATCATTTAGTTATGATGTTGTTAACGATGTCATTACGGAAATAACTTTATTTCAAATAGTGTACAATTGCAATGTTTAATGTGCGAAATAAATATTTTATTATACAGGACTTATCTAGTTAGAATAATATGCAAATTAACGCGGTCTCATTTTCCGTAACGCTGCATTACTCCGGTCCAGGACAGGTTCGGGACTTGTTCGTGTGGTATAGCTGTGCACAGCACAATGGTACTCTTTTGCTTAATTGCTTTTGTCGATTGAGTACCTGGAATCACGTTGCTCTGTTAATATGTTGCTTTCTACAAGCCTGTATTTGTTTCAGGACGTCAATGTTCGTTTAAATGATGGGAAATGGATGTATATATATATATATATATATATATATATATATATATATATATATATATATATATATATATATATATATATATATATATATATATATATATTACATAAAATTATCTGCAATATTTTTAAAGTTTGCTCTGGTGATCTAATGTTTTTTGAAAGAAATTGCGATTATCTATTGCAATCGTCTACACTAATAGCATTGTAACCGTTTTTACCAGGATTTGTGCAATCGTCATATTCACTGTGTGGATATTTGGAATGGGCCAGACAGTTGAAGTCTAAATAATATTTCGTGCAATTTAAGCAATGGCGAACTCTTTTGAAGTTTGCAAGCATAGCAACTTTAAAAGTGATTAATCAATTCGATTGTTTTGCTTATCTCTTTTCAAAGTAAGTTTGCGAAAAACCAAACCCACCTAGTATCCACTACAACATGCTAGCTTGTTTGTGTAACTTTTGTATGTAATTTGTTTGTGAACTCATCAGACAAACCATTAAATTGGGTAATGCTTGTTCAAGCATTTACTGAAATGAAACTCGAAATGCTGAAAAATCACGATTTTGTTCCTCGGTGAAATTTCATATTTTTTATGTGATCGGTGAGAGGATGGAGGTCACGTCCATGATCAAAATTGACCCCCACAGTGTTTACCATTTTGGATATCCACTATGTTGATCCATACCACATCTAACCACTAAAGTAAATTAGTTCGATGATTTCAGCAAAAATAGGCAATTCTTTATTAAGTCGACTGTGGATGTTGCATACAATATTCACGCACTACATATTTGGTCACCAATGACCTGGATTTGCGACATGCTCAATCAATTGAGGAAGCAGTTTTTAATTACGTTAACATGCGTATTAATAAATTAACTTTGGCACACTCCACTGTCAACACCGCTACAAAGATTAACCTTTCCATATGAAACGGTGCCTCATTCTGCCAAATCAGCATGAACCACCCGTCAACATTATACTTACATCTTACGATTCGTTATGTCACATTATATATAAAATTTGGCATAACAAACTAACTTGCTGTTCCTGCTTTACAAAATACATCTCGCCTACCTGATCTGTATGAAAGCCGCCGCCCGAGATGGAATATCTACAACTCAACCGTGACGCGAGCCAGTGTTAATAGCGATGTTCCCTCGTTTGCCGAGTTTTAATTTCTGACCAACATCCAATATAGTGCAAGCCAGCTGATAAGGCATATGCCGGAGTTATAAAGGGTGCGACTGTCACATCAATAGGTCCCCCAGAAGCAGTTAAACTAATTGGTGTTACGTTACATCAACAGTCTTTTGTATAAACTGCACCCGAATCCAGAACTAGCGGGCTGTGTCCAAAGTCCACCTGCTTCATGATCAATGTCTACATAACTAAATTATACATTTTAGGTAAGGACTCGCTTTTCCACCTGCCTCGTGAACAGGGACGCTCAAAAGTCATTATCGAGGGAAGCCCGAGCACTGATATGTGATGTGCGTCGTACCCTTATAGTCTATTTTTATTTGTATTACATTTCGCATGTCATGAAAGGGAATTTCGTATGATCCGTGTAGTTACTCTCACAAAAAAAATCACATATAATGAAAACATTTACTTATTGTAATACAATATTCACTTACAATTAGCATTATTAATTTTATTTTTACTGCGAAGCTACCCTTATACCGCCATATTTGAAGAATTTTTTTTAAACAGTTATACTTTATATATGACTGGCGCGTCATAAGACAAGGTACATCTTTAGAAATTCCTTTGTTAATGTGTGGCTGCATTTTGTATTATCCACTATATTGATTTGGAACACCATACACATTAGTTTGTTCCCTAAGCATACGAAAGTAGGTTTTTGCACATCGTAATTTTAGGTGCCAAACTCGAAAGCCGTGAACTGTCTTAGTCTCAGACCTATTCTGTGAAATCTTCATTTAGTGTCTGCCATGTAAATCGGTTGCTTAATTCGTTATCAATACTTGCATTTATAATTGATAGTGTCCTAACTTTAGGAATCGCCCAAATTCGTGGGCCGTGGCTACTTGGTGTTGTGTCTTGATCTCTCATAAGCCATTTTAAAGTAGACATATTTAGGCAGTGTTGCGTTGTGGTGGTGTATGGTGTAGGGGACTGGCATTGTTTGAGATTAAAGGAACAAAGTGAGAAGCAATGTTTTTAGTAGACTAGTATTATTATGTTGATCAGGTATGATATCGGAATTGCACGACAGAACAAACAGAAGGACGATTAAGGCCAGAGTGGAAGAGCATATGCAATTTAGCAGACAATATCCTGCCAATACTGATAGCTCTTGAATTTGAAATAAATACAGTTGTCACATATCCAGTTACAATTGATTAAGGCGTAAATTCATGTACAGAATATCACTCTCACCATGATTGTTCAGTAGCATATGATTGTTTAAAATGTTGTACGCACTTCAGCTCAGCGCATATCAATTTGGCAGTTTGTCACACATAGGCATCAGTAGGCATCATACATAAGCGATTTCCACTGTGGCCTTCTGTCTTAAGATGGAGAAATGAACACATTTTTTTTTTTTGCACACCTGAACATTGATTATTTGAATTGCTGATTTATGAAAATAGTTATATTGAGTTTTTGTATCAGCACTGCTTGCACGATGATTGCAGGTAACAGGGGAAGCACAGTGCCTCCACCTCCAACAGCACCGCCATCACTACATGAAGATTGCAGGTGGCAGAGGAGGCACACTGCCTCCACCACCAACAACACCGCCATCACTACATGATGATTGCAGATGACAGGGGAAGCACAGTGCCTTCACACCCAACAGCACCGCCAACACTGTGTGATGATTGCGGGTGACAGGGGAATCACATTGCCTTCACCACCAACAGCACCGCCATCCCTACATGATAATTGCACGTGACAGTGGAAGTACTGAGCCTCCACCTCCAACAGCACCGCCATCACTACATTATGATTGCATGTGACCGAGGAGGCACATTGTCTCCACCTCCAACAGCACCGCCATCACTACATGAAGATTGCAGGTGACAGGGAAAGCACAGTGCCTCCACTTCCAACAACACCGACATCAATGCAAGAAGATTACAGGTGACAGAGGAAGCACACTGCCTCCACCTCTAATGTCACCGCCATCACTGCATGATGATTGCAGGTGACAGGGGAAGCACAGTGCCTTCACACCCAACACACCGCCATCCCTACATGATAATTACAGGTGACAGGGGAAGTAAAGTGCCTCCACCTCCAACAGCACCGCCATCACTACATGATGATTGCAGGTGACAGGGGAAGCACAGTGCCTCCACTTCCAACAACACCGACATCAATGCAAGAAGATTACAGGTGACAGAGGAAACACACTGCCTCCACCTCTAATATCACCGCCATCACTGCATGATGATTGTAGCTGACAGGGGAAGCATAGTTCCTCCACTTCCAACAGATGATGTCCGTATCAGAGACATATGTCATGAACTCATTGAAGCGCCTGAACACTAATAAAGCTGCTGGCCCTGACATAATTTCTTCAAGACTTCTCAAACTCTGCTACATCATATGCTAACATTAAACATTCTGGAAAACAACAAACATATTGCCTGTTCAGAAGAAATGCGATCCGTCAAAAATGAACGACTACCGTCTTATCTCTATTACACCAGTCATATCAAAATGCCTGGAGAGAGTTGTGCTAACATTTCTTCTAGACATTGTCAAGGAACAGCTTGATCCGTTCCAGTTTGCTTACCGTAGCAAGCGTGGAGTTGATGATTCCACCCTTTACCTTATCCAACGAGTGACCAGCCACCTAGACAACATACACTTATGTAAGAATCATATTTGTGGAAAATAGCACCGCATTCAACACAATCAGCCCGGCCATCCTATATAACAAACTGCAGAAAACGAATGTGCCTCCTGAGATAAATTGTTGGATTTTTTACTTTCTGGTTGACAGTGGTTTACTGTGAGTGGGGCTACATCGGATGTGACAATCCTGTCCACGGGCACCCCACAAGGTTGTGTCCTCTCGCCGGGGCTAGACAGTTTATACCAACGAATGTGCCTCTCAGTGTTCTAGAGTTGTCAAAATAAAGTATGCAGATGACATTGCATGCTGTGGACTGATCCAAGGTGTTGATGAGGGTGACTACAGACGATAAATTTCCTCTCTTGAGAACTGGATTAACGAAGAGAAACTGTTCATAAACTAAAACGAAAGAGCTCATCATTGACTTCAGGAAGGGAAAGAAAGAACACGCACCAGCAAAAATAGGCACTGAAACAATTGAAGAGGTGAACAGTTTTGCTTACCTATGCAGTACTATCACAAGTGATCTTACGTGGTCTGATCAATGTGTCTCCACACTGAACACATGTTAGCAAAAAAAATTACTTCTTGTGGAAGCTCAAGAAGTTTAATGTTAGCAATAACATTCTCATACTGTTCTATGGGGCAGTAGTAGAGAGCACACTGGTCTTTGGACTCCTCCTGAATTTGTATGTTTGACTGTCAGTGAAAGACAGAAAGAAGCTGGAGAGGATTGTCTTTGTGGCCGTCAAGATTATCGGCTCATCTCCCCACTCCTTAGAACAATTGTAAACGGAACGAACCATACAGAGGGCAAAACATCTCATTTCGGCGTATGCCAGAACAGAGATATACAAAAGGACATTCTTACATAGTGCCATATATCTTTACAACAGTCGGTGATTCATTAGACCCTTGTGATATCAGCCAGTATGCGTAGTCTGAATATGTGCATGCATGCATTTCTGCTTGTTGATATAATTCATTGTTCGTTCATTCATCACTCACACCCTCATATCTCATCCATTTGTCCATCAGTTGTTCACCAACATGATCTCTCTGAATGCTATGTTTACCTGTACATGATATATGTGTATTTCCAGACATTTATATTGAAACAAAACATATTGTCTAATTCTCAATTTGTATTTAGGAAAGGATAATCCACTGCTATGTGTATGTCTGTGCTAATGGATAAAATTAGTAAGGCAATTGATAACAAATAACATGTAATTGGGCTATTTTTTTTATTTTGCCAAAGCCTTTGACACTGTTAATCATAATATCTTAGAAAATTATCACATTATAGAATCAGAGGAAACATACACCGATGGATTTACAACTATGTAAGTAGCGGAGAACAACGTGTGGAAGATGTACAACTATGTAAGTAGCAGAGAACAACGTGTGAAAGATTTACAACTATGTAAGTAGCAGAGAACAACGTGTGAAAGATTTACAACTATGTAAGTAGCAGAGAACAACGTGTGAAAGATTTACAACTATGTAAGTAGCAGAGAAGAACGTGTGAAAGATTTACAACTATGTAAGTAGCAGAGAACAACGTGTGAAAGATTTACAACTATGTAAGTAGCAGAGAACAACGTGTGAAAGATTTACAACTATGTAAGTAGCAGAGAACAACGTGTGAAAGATTTACAACTATGTAAGTAGCAGAGAACAACGTGTGAAAGATTTACAACTATGTAAGTAGCAGAGAACAACGTGTGAAATATTTACAACTACGTAAGTAGCAGAGAACAACGTGTGAAAGATTTACAACTATGTAAGTAGCAGAGAACAACGTGTGAAAGATTTACAACTGCGTAAGTAGCAGAGAACAACGTGTGAAAGATTTACAACTACGTAAGTAGCAGAGAACAACGTGTGAGAGATTTACAACTACGTAAGTAGCAGAGAACAACGTGTGAAATATTTACAACTACGTAAGTAGCAGAGAACAACGTGTGAAAGATTTACAACTACGTAAGTAGCAGAGAACAACGTGTGAAAGATTTACAACTATGTAAGTAGCAGAGAACAACGTGTGAAAGATGTACAACTATGTAAGTAGCAGAGAACAACGTGTGAAAGATTTACAACTATGTAAGTAGCAGTGAACAACGTGTGAAAGATTTACAAATATGTATGTAGCAGAGAACAACGTGTGAAAGATGTACAACTATGTAAGTAGCAGAGAACAACGTGTGAAAGATTTACAACTATGTAAGTAGCAGAGAACAACGTGTGAAAGATGTACAACTATGTAAGTAGCAGAGAACAACGTGTGAAAGATTTACAACTATGTAAGTAGCAGAGAACAACGTGTGAAAGATTTACAACTATGTAAGTAGCAGAGAACAACGTGTGAAAGATTTACAACTATGTAAATAGCAGAGAACAACGTCTGAAAGATTTACAACTATGTAAGTAGCAGAGAACAACGTGTGAAATATTTACAACTATGTAAGTAGCAGAGAACAACGTGTGAAAGATTTACAACTATGTAAGTAGCAGAGAACAACGTGTGAAAGATTTACAACTATGTAAGTAGCAGAGAACAACGTGTGAAAGATTTACAACTATGTAAGTAGCAGAGAACAACGTGTGAAAGATTTACAACTATGTAAGTAGCAGAGACCAACGTGTGAAAGATCACTAGCGCACATAACCTTTAGGGGTAAGATCACAGTTGACCTTCCTGTTTATTGTTTCACGAATGTAGGGAGTATTAAATTGCGATATTTGAATTTAAACAATTCATATGATGTGACATAAGTGCAATTGAGCAGGCATATTCAGAGGTTTGTTTGTAGAAGTTATTGGCTGTGAACTGATGCATTTTTTTAGAGTTTAACAGGCGGAGTGATTTATTGGAATTGTTCTGCTATGGGCCACGTGGGCGCATGAATACATGGCTATTTTTGTCAAATGTATAGGCATCGCACGTCGGGGCGTTTTAAAAGAGCTGGAGGTATGTGATTTTGATAAAATTTGGTCAGTATATCAATGAGATGATGGTAGATGCTGTGGAAATTTTAAGAATTTTTGATGGTCAAGTTTTCTTATAATCAGGCAAAACGATAACATGGCCACCAATGCAATTCTCTACTGTTGTCTGCCCCCAAATAGACGGAAGTCGTGGTCACAAACACGGTTATAAAATGTTGATATGCTTATGTTTTGTTCGTTGTTGTTAGCTTAATTGTGGATATTACAGGTAATTTGGATGACATTATTAGTTTGTTATAAAAATGTCTTATAATTTTTTTAATTTGCAATTCCGTAAATATAATCAGGGCTCATATTTTTCAAAATAAATAAATAGATAAAAACGGTTGCTAACTTACCTCATGTTGTGTGTGTTTGATTTAGAATATTGTCGGTTTCAGACTGGGTAATAAAATAGTATTATATATATTGTATTGATTCCATCTGGTCAACAAAATCATTACTGGTTAAACACCGCTACTATTTAAATTGTTTAACCGTCTGCTTTAGGAAGTGTCCTATAATATATCTACTAAATATAACAAATGTCAAATAAATGTGTATTTTTGTTTTGTACTATAACGTTTGTTGTGCACGAGCTGATATTTTGCGCAAATTGATGTTTAATATGATATTTAATTGTTAATAAACACAAGTGTTTTATTGTTCAAATGTCAAAACATCATGAAAAAAGCTTTTGATAAGTTAAAAGCAGACAATAAGCAATTCTTGACATAAACAATAACTGTTGCCTTTCCAAAATGTATAATCAACACATAACAATACCAATTCCATGTTGTGTGAATACTTTGTAAGTGCTTGGGCAAAAGGAAATGAAGGTATCCAACCCTAACCTTTGTTAACCCCATTTCTAGTTAATCCCATACCTAGATAACCTCATCCATAGCTAACCCTAACTCTAACCCAGAAGTGGTATACAGAAGACATAGCCATTCCCATAGGCACTGATTGATAGGATTTGTGAACAGTTTGCTTGGAAAAGGCATACAAAAGTAGCAATCAAGAATAGCATGGTACATATCAGATTCCAAAATGTAAATTTGGTCAAAATTAGGGGGTATAACACTACTATGTGAAGGAGCAGGTAGCCATTTTGTACTAGAACATTCATTGGTGATATGTTATGTGGCCCAGTGCATTGGTAACATCGTGTAACAAATTTGGAAAGAATAGTTGCATATTGGTTTTGTCACAGCCATTGGAAGCATTGTGTAGATCAGCATTGTCAGATCTGGCTGCAACGGGTATCAGGTCATGTGATACCCCTTTATGGTGGCGTATCCAAATCAATTCGCCTTGCATCTCATCAACTAGAAGCATGGAAGCAGTCATATAAACAATAACATTTGACAAGCCTGACATATTGGAATTTACCAGAAATCCTGTTTAATGTGACAAATTGTAAATTTTCTGACAACATTACGCAATGTTTGGTTAAAATTCAAGCAATTATATAAATATTAATTTGAAAATAAACTCATTGGTATATTGAAAGAAACAATAAGCAGGCTTCATTGGGTCGCAATGCTCTAGAAATGTAATGTACATGATCTATGATTTATCAAGTGTCAAAATCGACCTATGATTAAATGATGTGACTGGTTTTCAGCTAATATTATGAGCAAGGCATTGTTTGGATTTGGCCGTCAAACAAATAATAATGACGTGACAAGCTGGAGTGTTCCATAATATGTCTTCATATACATCATGCCGCAACTTGGTAGAAAATTGGGCACTTTCTCAAAAAAAGCTTCTCTATTTGGGGAAATACCACAGTTGACCTTCCTGTTTAGTGTTTCACACGAATGTAGGGCGTATTAAATTGCGATATATGAATTTAAACAATTCCTATGATGTGACATAAGTGCAATTGAGCAGGAATATTCAGAGGTTTGTTTGTAGAAGTTATTGGCTGTGAAATGGTGCATTTTTTTTAGTTTAACAGGCGGTGGGATTTATTGGAATTTTTTCTGCTATGGGCCACGTGGACGCATGAATATATGGCTATTTTTTTAATGTATAGGCATCGCACGTCGGGGCGTTTTAAAAGAGCTGGAGGTATGTGATTTTTTTTAAATTTGGTCAGTATATCAATGAGATGATGGCAGATGCTGCTTAACATTTTCTAAATTTTTGATGGTCACGTTTTCTTATAATCAGGCAAAACATTAACATGGCCACCAATGCAATTATCTACTGTGGTTTGCTCCCTTTACTGACAGGTTGTGTTATATTTATATCTGCGCAGCAAGCCCGAGTTAAGAGTCGACCGACGTTACTACAAAGCGGACAGCTATTTCGGGAGCCTGAGTGAAGAACGTCGCGAAAGTTGACCGATCCCACTGACATGAAAGGCGCGACGCGGTGCGGTGACTGACCAATCCCATGAGTCCTCACTGACATAGATGGCGCCTCATAGCAACGCGCTTCCCTCACGGTCCCAAAATAGCTGTCTTTGCAGTGCCGTCAGTGACCTTACAAATCAGTTGCCTCCAAGGCCACGCGATGGCGCCACATATATATTATGTTTGGGACTGCAACTCACCATTATACTATATATAACAGTAACTCAACAATAAGCTTCAGATGGGCCCATGTAGCCGATGGAAAAATCATTGTCCGGCCTTCCTGGTGAGGTCAGTGTATTCTTCACACTTTTGCGATTATTTCTCTGTTGTTTTTTCCAAGCCCGTTTCTGCCTCCTGTATTGCCGCGAAGTCATATCTTTTACAATCTTGTTGCCAGATTCTTTTAGTCTTCGATAGCGTTCACGTTAACATTTGAGATAACGTTGGTGTTGATCAGGATCAGTCTTTAAACGGTCACGCCACTGTAGTGACTAACTATTGTTGGATTTCGGTGGCATGTTGTAGTCAAAGTATAGTTTCTCCAGTAGCTATGACGACAACCCAGATTCAACCTCGTTTATACTGGAATTCAGACAGGACACATCACTAACGACCAGAAAGAAAAACATTTAATTATAAAATATTGTCTTATTAATTTTAATTCCCATTCCTCTAATATGTACTCCCTATTCATAGACGTATGCCGGACTTTCAGAAGCTGGGCGGGATGCATAGGCTTGACTAAGCCCATGCTCGATTCACTTGACATGGATGGCGCTTCATACTTCACACTTCATTGCCACGAATGTGTCGTCATAGCAACGCCCTTCCCTCACGGTCCCGAAATAGCTGTCGGCGTTGCAGTGACGTCAGTGACTTTAAAAACCAGTTGCCTCCAAGGCCACGCGATGGCGCCACCAATAAATTATGTTTGGGACTGCAACTCAAATGGCTAATCGCTAATATATTATGCTATACATAGCAATAACCGGTAGCAGTAGTGTTGCTATAGTAATACAGCTATCGCAGTACTAGCCACTGTATTCACCCCTACCTACCCCCAGATGTGGACATGGGGGTGGACACTCAGCTAGTGTGTGCATCATCCTCCCGACAAAATCAACGTTTTAATTTTTATTTTCTGTATCCAACGCACGTTAACGCATGCAAGTTGCAATGCTATTAGATTATTGCTTTCATATTCAGTACTTTAAATAACATAGATATAGTAATAAAACAATATTTATGTATAGATTAGAATGTTAGTTCATGTGAATAATTCACCGACATATTATGATAATGGATTAATCTACAGCACATATCGTGAAACAGTGCGTAATTTATACGCTAAAAAAATGCATATTTGTTTTTACTCCTTCAACTTGAAAAGAGTATAATTCTGCGTAGCTTGTGGAGTATGACTCATGCCCAATGAAAAGTGTGTGTATTTCAACCCACTCAACGTGAAAACGGTATACTGGTTTTACTGAAAGTGTCAACAGTATTCAGGGACTCAGTTGGGTCAGTCCTCAAGATGGTATACTGACAATACATTGAGTGGCTCCCGTGGGACAGTCCAACTAATGATGGATTATAGTGAACCTGCCGGTCACTAGCGAGAATTAAGGAATCGTATTACTCGCATGCAGACCGCTACGCGGACAGCTATTTCGGGAGCGTATACACACTTGGAGCAATCGCATTAGACACACTTGGAGCAATCACAAGTCTTTCAAAAGAAAGAAACGTGGCGAAAGCAGGCGAGGCTTGATATGGTATGAATTCGAATGACAACCAGAGCAGCTGTAGAGAAAGAAAGAAATAGCCGTAACCTATTTATTATGACAAATTGGTGGTTACTAGGTAACGCCATGATTTGAAGTAATGGTGTCATAGTTAGTTCGACCCAGAATACTTTTATTGGAATATTCTGCTGCTCGGTGAAGGCCGACAACAATGTCATAATATTTTTGTACGGTAATTCAGCAAGTATGATTTATACGAATGAATTCTTAACGCAGTTGTACATGCTTTGGCCTAGGGTTGTCATACTTAGCTCGATCAAAGATATATGATTGCGACGATGTGTAGAAAATCACATAAATTCAAGGAAATACTGGAGTTTGTGCATGCATACGTGCGTGCGTTCGTGCGTGTATGTGCTATGTGCATTAACACCTTAACATCCGTCATTATCTAATGCATGATTAATAAAACCCTTTGCACACATGTCGTGTTTTCGATTCATGTATTAGCGTGTCCTGTGAAAAGGGTTTTCTTTTCTTGATTTCAATTCGACAGTGGCTTGATGAAGTGGGCTGACAAAAGGTGACTCAACTTAAGTGCACTTCGTGATCACATCGTGACACCGTGTCATGTGCTCGTCGTCGAGGTCACTGCAGAAGTGTTTACCAGTTTGATGCTAAAGTTCAGGCACTGAAGAGTACACGTAATTCAAAACATTTGGAACATCAACCAACGTTGTAAACAACCCGCTATTGATATGGTTAATTATCATCGTGATCGTCTTTTGTGAAGTGCACACACCAATTTATCAGGTTTGCCGTTAGAGCATCTATAATTCATGCAATCAATGAAGAGAATGCAAAAAGACAAATGCACCTTGCGTATATTTAATGCAATCAGTGAAGAGCATGCAAAAAGACAAATACAACATGTGGTAAATAAATATTCATGTTTATATAATGGTGTGTGTAGTTGTATTTTATACCATCCAATTAAGCCCTAACTAAAAGGTTTATTCCATAGATAAGGTAGAACCAGTTGCAAACAGCACCGGTTGAAAACAGCCACCCCTTAAAAACAACTACTCTGTGACAGCGTGTTTTTGTGTCAGATCTACACATGTGTACATCTCACCAGCCTCTGTAATCAGCCCAGTTTAAATTGATCCCACGGGTGGCCTATTTACAGGACTCGGCTGCGTATGTATTGCAACAATAACACAATGATTACAAGTAGTTTTATTTCTATGGCGAGGTTGTATATATGTTCACCGACCAAAATAAAATTGCGATTGAATTTATGTCTCTATGTCATAATATAGTGTTAGGTGATACATTTTTTTTTCTAGACTCAATAACATAACATGAAATTGTTTTATACTGATATAAACTATGTTTATCAGTATATTATTTTTGACAAAATTAGATATCTAGTACAAAAAGATAATTACATGTAACTAATTCAAACTTAACTAATAAGGTACTTTGATCCACAGTGTAGTGTTTACTAAAACGTCATTACCTCCCAGGCAACAAGGGTACAACACTTCAATAAAACATCAGCACGCTTAGTTTCAACACATATAATTAATACATATTTATATGCCCAATGCGTCCATGGTGCTACTATCTGCTAATATGTCGCACTGACCAATGTGCTCCACAAATAACTTCTGATAGCAGTATGACGTGTATGTGTGTGTATATATATATATATATATATATATATATATATATACATATAAAGATATACATATACATATAATTTTATATATATATATATATATATATATATATATATATACATATATATATATATATATATATATATATATATATATATATATGTATGTATATATATATATATATATATATATGTATATATATATATATATATATATATATATATATATATGTATATATATATATATATATATATATATATATATGTATATATATATATATATATATATATATATATATATATATATATGTATATATATATATATATATAAATATATATATATGTATATATATATATATATATATATATATATATATGTATATATATATATATATATATGTATATATATATATATATGTATATATATATATATATATATATATATGTATATATATATATATATATATATGTATATATATATATATATATATATATATATATGTATATATATATTTATATATATATATATATACACACACACACACGCACGCACGCACGCACGCACGCACACACACACACCCACACACACACAAACACACACACACACACACACACACACACACACACACACACACACACACACACACACACACACACACACACACACACACACACACACACACATCAGTTGGTTGTTCTGCAATACAAAATAAGCTTCAAAGGGCATTAAGTTGGCCCACACTTTCATTCGGTATATAAATGGGTGTACTTTTTTTTAGTTAGTGTCCAGCAAGTGCCTAGGTACGAGCTAGAAATTATTTTAATATATGATGATTCTGTCACTTTACAATCCGATATACATCATGTACTTCAACGTACCATACAAACTCAGTGTAGCAACCACACATGTATTTCAACGAACCACATAAAATCAGTGTAACAATCACACATGTACTTCAACGTACCACACAAGCTTATTGTAACACTACACATTAATTGACTCTGGATTGGTAGAGACTCGCCAAGTCGACTGTTCCACATGCGTTCATATCCTTTCATGTATTAGTACCGTTTTCAGAAAGAATTAGTAGCAACGACTGATCCTTACAACTGGCGTACAGCGGAATTGGTTTTTGCATAGTTCGACGATAAAACGTATCGCGTGACGAAATCTGAGCTTCATTTTGTTGCGCTTGAGACGGTGATATTCAACTGTATCTATCGTAAATATGTTGGTTGTTGACCACGAAGCAAGTTGAGAATACATCCAAACTCTCACCGATCGTACCCTATCGACCGACTTTTCTGACCACGAAAAACATAATTCCAATTGTAACAATTACCATACATCAAATGCCACTTCGCCTTTATTTGTCATTTGCAAGACGCATGCAAGAAATTACATTTATTCAGGTTATACATATTCAGTTAGAATACATACATTTAGCACGTAGTATAATACATGACTCAATTAAATTAAAGTGCAAATAAACGCGGCCTCGTTTTCGGTCACGCTGTGTTACTCCTAACCAGGAAAGGTTCGGGACTGGCTCGAGTGGTATACATGTAGACTGCGTAATGTTGATCGTTTGTTTTTTTGTTTATTTCGAGTGAGTTCATGGAATCACGTTGCTGTGTTAGCCGGCTTCCGTGATTTCCTCACTTCGTGTTTTGGCACCCATTAGCAGTCGATACACTGGTTCGTTCCCGCTTTTACAACCGAGCCAGGCGGAGCGCTTCCTTCGCTCTGTAATTTAATTTGAGCTTCATGTGACTCGTTATGCCGGTCGCTGTTTGTGATGTGCTGGCTCCAGTGTATGATAACGCAATCCTGAGCATTCTAGTGAAGCAACAATCAAAATTGCTTTTCTAATTTAGTTTCATTGTCCAGGCTTCACAACCATACAACAGCACATACTCAATTGTTAGTATCAAGTTCATGTCCTTTTTTGATATTTCTATCAGGTCTCCCAATTACCTGAAATCATTTACCTCTTCAATGTGTGAACCATCCTTCGTCTCCATTGTACTTGCTTGTTCATGATTGATGAACATATATTTTATTTTCCCGGCGTTATTCTTCAGTCCTACTTTGCTCACTGAAGTGTCAATTCGTAGTAGCAGTTATTGAGCCTTTTGGACTTCTTCCGACAAATATGCGATGTCATCAACAACACGCAATTGTGTCGCAAGTCCATATATTTTAATATTAGTTCAGATAATGTGAGTTTTAGTTGACACTATATATATATATATATATATATATATATATATATATATATATATATATATATATATATATATATGATATATATGTATATATATATATATATATTTATATATATATATATATATATATATATATATATATATATATATATATATATATATATATATTAATATATATATATATATATATATATATATATATATATATATATATTTATATATATATATATATATATATTTGTATTTTAATATAAGTTGAGATAATTTGAATATTAGTTGACACTTAAAAGTATATATATATATATTTATATATATATATATATATTTATATATATATATATATATATATATATATATATATATATATATATATATATATATATGTATATATGTATATATATATATATATATATATATATATACATATACATATATGTATGTATACATATACATATATGTATGTATATATATATATATATATATATATATATATATATATATATATATATATATATATATATATATATATATATATATATATATATATATATATATATATATATATATATATATATATATATATAGTTTTATCACTGCATCCGTATTTCCCCTCATGTTGTCTACACAACAATTAACAGCAGCAACATAGCGCTTTGTATTCCACGTGTAATTTTGGAGATATAATATTCTGGAATGTGTTTGATGATAACATATTATTATCTTCTTCTTCTTTTATATTGTAGACGACTCTGCAGCTGCGAGAACCCAATATCTATTTTGTGCAATCTATACGTACTTGGGGCAATCGCACGTTTACTACCAGTCTTTTTCGAGAGAGAAACGAAGAAGAGCGATTGAGGATTATCGACGAGTTGTTCAGTCGGTTGGTTGACGAAGTGGCAATGGCGCCCGCTGATCGATGCAACAATCATGTCGAAAACTAGCGACATTTGAGCAGGGGCTAAGTGGAGTGACAATCAGAGCCGCTGCAAATAGTCGTACCATATTAGGTATGACTAATTAGTGGTTAGTGGGCCACTGGATATAATGTCATGATTTAATAGTGTCATAGATATATCGACCTACATTGATTTTGTTAGAATATTCCGCTGTTCCATCAAGGCCGATAACAATATCTCAACAATATTGGTTATTGTAACTGAGAAGTTAAGACGACTTGGGAGGTTAGGCGAGAAAAAAGTTTGTGTTGCAGATTATGCAGAATGTTATTATATGTTCTGCAGACATAATGGTAACAATGAGGGTGTTCCAACGAGTTTGAGCGGCTCTAGTTCCGACATTTGTTTTATCTCTAGGAATAAAATAAATGCCATAACTAGATGGTAGAAATTTACTAAGTTTTACTGAAGCAGTGAGCAGCGAATATAAATACGCTGATTGTTATTTCCATGTCACCAATTATGTAACACACACCATTCAATCGTTGTATGTAAAATATATATCGAACGAGAAGAACAAAATGCGTTCCATCATGTATGCCGCCACCTGGTTTATTATTCTAACTATGCCTCCTGGTGTACCGTATAATCATGCAGGCTATATTTTGATTATCCAAGCTACGGGACGTCGATAATTTCCAGAATGTTATTTAGTTTTAATGAGAAATTATTTATTGACATTAATTCAAGTATCTGCTTATGGACAAATATCAACCCGGTTTATTGGATCAATGCAGTATGATTGCGCACACGGTATTCATTATTGACATCGGACAAAACTAGATGGCTTGCTATCTTGCCCGACATAATGTGGAGTTAAGCATACATTTCACCTCACTGCATCACCAAAGGACCATTCATATTGTTGAGGAAATCATACTAAACAGTTGAGAGCCCCGAGAGGTGGTCAGACGAATGTCGTTATTCTCTCCCGAAATTGTTGCTGTTTCCTTGATTCCAGATATCCCGGCATCGCCTCCCCATCAAGTTCTAGCCTGGAGAGAACGCTCTATTGTGTCTTCATGCTCCGTTGCGTACGGACCCCAGATATCATCTCTGAAGGTTGGATATATCACCCTTGTGTCATTGTTCAGTCAATGCAAGATATACATATGAGCAGTCATCAAGGTATCCGCCGCAGTTTGTCTGCTTCATATATATATATATATATATATATATATATATATATATATATATATATATATATATATATATATATATATATATATATATATATATATATACATATATGTATATATATATATATATATATATATATATATATATATATATATATATGTGTATATATATATATATATATATATATATATATGTATATATATATATATATATATATATATATATATATATATATATATATATATATATATTGTAATTTACAATAGCTAAATAATCATGGTTAATACAACAACGTTCCTTGGAGTTCTAATCATTATCCATTGCATGATTAATAAGACAAGATATACAATTGTAACGGTTTCGATTAACGGTTACTGGCACGTATCAATGTGTGTAGTGTGAGGAACTTTGTATTTTCGATGTTTGGTAAAGTGGCATAATAAAACGTGACTGAGTTTTAGAGTACTTCGTGATTACATCGTAAAACCTGTAACACAAAAGTGTCATGTGGTCGATGTTGAGGTCACTGCAGAAGTGTTTACCAGTTAGATGCTAGAGTTCAAGCACTGATGAACTAACAACCAATGCAGTAAGCAGCACTGCTGAAGTGTTTACCAGTTTGATGCTAGAGAAGCATTAATGAGTATAAATAGCTCCTCTACAACATATATAACCCAACCTTTCTCATCGTGATCGTCTTTGGAAAAGTGCAATTCTCACGTTATCAGGTATGTTCTTAATTTAATATATCATTTATTTTATTTCATTTAGAATCAACATTACAAATTTTATTATTTCAAAATACAACGCAATTTCCAACATACTAACAATTACATAGACAAGATAGTATTGGTAGAAAGGGAGTGAACAGCCGTGTGATGCTGACCCATTATTGAATAAATACTAATAAATTAGTTTGATGATATTGATATATCTATAAATATTTATACAAACTATTACATATTTGCTGATGTGGAATACGGAATATCGCTGCCACCATACCAATTAGTCCAGTCCAGTTAGAACACAACGCATATAACCAGGTTATAAAATTTAATGGGTACACCTTGTCGATGTTAACAACACAAAACTCCAAACAGAATGTCCAAAGAAAAAACTACTAAGCGCGGTTCTCATCGAGTTCCCAGCCAAATGTATGTGCCACAACTAATCGCCTAATACTGGCGCAGCTAAAATACAGCGATTTCCGTAGTGAAGAACAGCATAATTCCAGTATGGTTTCACTAATTGTAGTGGCTCCACAGCTGTTTTATGTCTTGGTCACACAAATCGACCACAATGGCTTGTCATGTTACCCGACTTCGTGTCGAGTAATATGTAATATTATATGATGTAACATCATTGCCTCACCAAAGGGTCATCCATGTTTGGAAGTGACCCAATCGATGACCCAGACGGCACATTACATAACAGTTGTTTTTAATATTGTTCGTCCTATGCCTGTATTGCCCTTCTACGGACTTGGAAAATGACACGCCTCATTTATCAATACATAATTTCCATTGTAATCGACTAGGTGCGTCATCAAGAGTGACACCGCCTTAATAACTAGCCACTCTTTGCTGAAGAAAATAACATCTACATTGTCTCTGTTACCGACGAACCGGAGCCGTCTATCGCTGATCCTTGTGACAGTTTCGGCAGCTGGATTTACGTTGTTTTGTGTACACATTATTTTATATATTGTTCTTAAGCATGGCGAATGTAGAACATGGTGCGTTTGCCTGTGATGAAGACTTGTACATAGAAGACGGTGTATATAGCGATTCAACGCTTACGGATCGAGCAGCTGCGGAGCAGGCTTGGCAAATAATCAAGACTTTATTGGGTAAGCATAGTTTTTCTTCTGTGTGAATGCATTTAAAATCACATACCGATTAAGGTGTTGACGTATGTATCATAATGTAGTTGCTGGTTTAAGAATTTAAGCAGTTACGCAATGACAACGGAAAGAAAATCGATTTACACTATCTTTCATTCTCTGTCAAATACTTGTCACACAGGTTCTATTCCGTTTACACGAGGACGTGGGCCGTTTGTCATATGTGACTACGGGACAGCCGATGGTGGCAACGTAGCTAGCCTGATGACAAACTGTATAAGTAAGTAATTATAATGATTACTTACTTACTTAGGTTTACCTACCGACAACGGTATCGTCTCTTCGAGACTACGCTCTGCCTATATAGGTTTACCTAGGTTCTTCCCGAATGTAGGCGGTGGACTCGGTGGTCCGATCTTCAACTTTCCCTTGGGATGCTCTACAACTTCCTGGCAAGGCAGCTTTATAGTTGTAGAGAAACTCCTCACACTCCAATGTCTATATAGACGGTTTTTAAATGAGTTGACTCTTGCGGCAGTTACAGCTACTTCCGGTAGATCATTCCACAATCTGGTAACTCTAAGTTAGAAGCTTTCTTTTCTAACATTTGTACAAGCACGTTATATAAAAAATTTCAAACTATGACCCTTGTTCCTTCCCTTGTATCAATGTCTTTGTGCAGCTTGAGAATGTTAGATATATCACTGTCATATTTCCCTTGGGGCAATTGATATACCTCAATCATATCACCACGAGTTCGTCTATATGCAAGTGTGGGAAGTTTCAATATTTGTTTTTCGACGTAAGGAATATTATTCATACCATGAAGCTGCTTTGTTGCGCGTCTATGCACATTTTCGATGGCATCTTTGTATTTCTTTTGATAAGGGGGCCATGTTGATATTGCATAATCTAGAGCTTTATATAATGGCACAAAATTATGTTGATTTAGGGTTGTAAAGGACCTTCTAATAACTGCCATGATACTGTTTGCTTTGTTTTTTTTTGGTTGATGTGTTTATGAAATTCTAGGTTTGAATCAATTATAACCCCAATGTATTTTTGTTTTATTCCTCCTAATTCATGGGCAGTATTATCTATATTCAGGTTATATGCGTCTAAGGTTCCACCCAGATAAAATACCTTTATATGGGTGGAACCTTACTTGACCAAGATGTTAAATATTCTTAATCGTTCTGTAGAGTAGGTTTGGTCATTTGGACTTTGAAAACCTTTGTATCATCCGCAAACATATATACATTCAAAACTATATTCTCAGGAAGATCATTTATGTATAAAACAAATAGGATCGGTCCTAAGACACTGCCTTGTAGAATACCACTTGTTATATTTGCCCACTTAGAATTTGTACCATTTACATTGACCTGCTGTATACGGTCAGACAAGAACGACATGATCCATCTTAGTGTGTAATACTCTATGCCATACAATTTAAGTTTGCCTATCAATCTTTTATGAGGGACGGTGTCGAAAGCTTTCCTGAAGGTCAAATATATTACGTCTATAGATTCTCTTGTATCTAAAACTTTAGTCGATGATTTAATAACATTTAATAGTTGGAGTACCGTATAACTTCCTTTAATAAAACCAAATTGTTGTGTACTGAGTAATTATTTTTTTATCATATGATTGACAATATGATATTTGACACATTGTTCCATACATTTACACATTATATTTGTTAAGCTGACTGGTCTATAATTTCCAGCGTTTTTTTCGATTACCCTTCGTAAATATGGTTGAGATCCTTCACTGTTTCCATTCCTTTGGTAGTTCACCCACAACCAGTGAATTATTAAATAATCTAGCTAGTGATTTACATAGATGATTATATAGCTCTTTCAACAACCTAGGATGAACACCATCTGGCCCTATCGATTTACACAAATAAAGGTTATACATTTTTTTTAATCATGACTTGATTTCTAGCCTTACAATATTCAGTATAATATTTTCCTTCTTTTATCTCCATATAACGTTTCCATAAAGTGTGTTTTGTCTTTTTTTATTGATTCCTTGTTTAGTGGTACTTTCCCTTTATATATATATATATATATATATATATATATATATATATATATATATATATATATATATATATATATATATATATATATATATATATATATATATATATATATATATATATATATATATATATATATATATATATATATATATATATATATATATATATATATATATATATATATATATATATATATATATATATATATATATATACATATATTAATATTACTCACAAGTCGATGAGGGATGAATTAATTCTCTATATTTTTAACATATTCTTTAAAACCTAACAATTGATGGTTTATAGTGCCCGTGCCAAGTATCTCGCCCCAGTCTGTGTAGTCTAGTTTCGTCTTCATACTATTATAATCCCATTGGTCGTAATAATATTTAAGCAGTGTATGACTTGCTATTTCTGCATAGCACCTAACTGTAATGATGAGGACAGAGTGATCACTCTTACCAAGTGGGCTTTCGTACACTATATCATCTATCATACCTTTTTCATTGGTGAAAACTAAATAAAAAAAATTCGATTAATTTCCTAATCGACCCCTTTTGGGGAGTGTGACATGTTGGAAGAGGAAATTATCCCTTATTCCTTCTTTAAATTTATTGTCTGGGCTATTAGTATTCTCTGAGAGTGTGTACCATTTTTGCCAGTCTATGTTAGGGTAGTTAAAATCTCCAAGCAAGATAAGATGTGAGTGTTTATAGCGCATTGCCTCACTAAACAGTTCATTGATTTGTTCATTATTGGAGCCAGAGCTGCCAGGGCTTTTCTATACACATACTATCAGAAAAGTGTCTTTTTTTGTTTAATTTGATCTCAACCCATATTGATTCTTGAAAGTTGGTTCCTAAAGATACGAAAGGTTTTGTGGGTATATCTACAAACACTTTTCCATTGCTTATCAATGATATAAATCATGTCCACTCAATCCCAGTTCAGCTGTATCTAATATAAATTAATGTTTTTTCGGTTTAACTTCAGTCATTGCAATCACCATACACTTATGTGATTCGACTCGAGCTTTGAACTCAGTAAATTTATTGATTAGATTATCAGCGTTGGTGTAGAAACATTTTAACTGTTTATGTGTATATTTTATATTTACAGTGTTGTTCTGATTAGATGATCTTTCTTTTGAATCGTACAATTTTTTTCTGGCCCATGGTGGGCTTCTCACCCTGTACAACCATTTTCCCTCATCATGTATCTCTTTTGTTCTGGCCTCCTCTAGGAGTTTTGTTCCTTTCTCTCTTTTTTTAAGTTGTGTTGGATGCCGATACATATATATAGTTGTCCTCTGCATCTCTTAAATGTGATAGTCGTTTGAACAATTCCATCTTCTTGTTAGTGTCTTTCATTACTACCTTGAGAGGTCTGGGTTTTTGTTCAGAATCACCTTTGTCTCCGTCTGTTTGTTTTTTACCTAACCTGATGACTTTGGTTAACTCATCTTTTACGTCTAGGTTCAGATTGCACACATAATTACAAAACCCTCCAACAAACTCCTTATCTATCCTCACCCTCTCTTCCTTTAGGTTTGTTTTTGGTTCTGGGGCATTGGATATAAGACAATTTGTTTCCCTATTTTTTCATTTGATTTATCTTACTGTTCCTTCCCCAACAATTCCACTATTTTGGGTGGTTCGTATGTTCCTGCGTTCATCATCATTTGGCCTACATGTATGTGTTGCATCCATTTCCCGCCTTACGATTTCTTTTACTTCTTTACTATGGCATTTAGCATCCATTTTTTTCTCTATGGCCTCAAATTTCGTGTTCATAGTTTTGAAATACAGCTCGCATCTCTGTTCGATAACTTTCTCATTGAGAATAATGTTTATATATATTTTGCCATTTTAAGCAAAACCACATGCATCCGGGTTTCCCCATTGCCTCGTATTCGCCAGATTTAAATTTCAAGCATTTAATGCAGTATCGGTTTCCGAAGTACTTGCACTCGAGCATGTCTTTCTCGCTTTTAAAGATTTTCTCTCAGTTTTCGCATTTCCAAGCTTCTCTAACATTGCTTCCCGATTCAGAGTTTTTGCTACCTCTCCGTGTCCCCTTATTTTTTTAGTTTTGTGATTGGAGCGTTAGAAATTGCTGCATTTTCGCCAGTATCTTGTTTTGGACCTATGTGTTGATCGTTTTCACTATTTTCCGTAATTGTAGAAAACATCAAGTTCCATGTATGTAACACTTACTACATACGTGCTGTTTGTACTAAAAGTACGTGCATGGGCTTCCAAGGCGTTGTGACTAGTGACAGTATGTAGTGCTCGACGACAAAACGTAATTCTGTCCAAGGACTACTCTGGATTAAAACTCGAATTAAAATTTTCGGGGGACTTTCGAATAGGTATATGTACAGTTTAAGATTGGATTTATATCGCATCAGCTCAGAATTTACATCTAAGCACCACGGTGTGATACTCAGTATGCTACAATTCTGTACTAATTCATACAATATAACAATGGTCAGTGGCGTTTAAATGTCTTTCAGTATTACGTCAATATGTTGTTGCCGATGATAAAACGACAGAGCATCAAGTTAACTTTAGTCATTACAAACTGATTAAGATGATCCTCATTATGTGTCGTGTACGTTACAGACTGGGTCCAGAACACGTACGGAGAGGATCAGCAAGTTCACGTCATACACGAAGACCGCCCAACCAACGACTTCAACTCTTTGATTCGCATAGTCGAAGGTTTGATACGTTCAAATAATCATATATAATGCATATAATTATACCAAAGTGTAGACGCACATATGTGGAATAAGCAAACAACAGACCAATTCAGTCACAGATTGTAGAAAGTGAATCAGTGTTTTCTTCGCCGGATTAGGACAAACTGCTCCTGTCGACTAATATAAACTCGTCCAATTCGTTAATATGTGTGGATTTTTCCTTATACTTGGAACATCTGGTGAGTGACATACCTATCGTATTATCATAATGTGCAATTGTTTACATCATAATGTCCAATAGGTTTACATTTCGACTTCACATTGCACGATTGCAACCGGATTAATGCCTTATTATTTAGGGGTACGTTTTCTTTTCTACCTAGGTGTAATCCCTGGTTCCCACAGTTATCTTCAAGACCACAAGAACGTATACGTGACGTGCTGTGGGAGAAGTTTCTACGAACAGTGTCTGCCGAACGCATCCGTTCATCTCGGGTTTTCATCGCAGTCCGTGATGTGGCTGTCTGCACGGTGATTAAACGTTCGCCACTGAATACTATACCGTCGCATAGCGATAACACGCGAGCTCAATCTACACTGCACAGTTATGTAATTATGCACCCCAAAAATACGCTAGCTGAACACACTTTCACGCAGGCGTACACCATACACACGCACGCACGCACACGCTTGCGCATGAAGCACGCATTCACATTCACGCACACGCACGCACGAACCCACGCACGCACACGCGCACGCACGCACGCACGCACGCACACGACAACACACATACATATTACCACAGTATTTGCTAACAAGTCCTTACGTGAACCATAAAATTTTGTACAATATGTGCGCTATTGAATCTTTCCAGACCAAGTGTGACGTCACCAGAAATGTTTTCCATGCATTTCCCAGAAGGTTCTCGAGAACAGCGTTTATTTAAGGCGCAAGCCGCCGAAGACTGGGAAAAGTTCTTACTCCACAGAGCCAAAGAACTTGTGAATGGTATTGTTCTAGCAGTGGGAATGCTAATTGGTAACATCCTTAACCCACATGCGAGTAATTTGCTATACCACATTTTGTTTAGTTTTTGTCTAAGTGAAAACATTTTACACCCACATAGACTAGTGTTATTTGTATATTATTTGATACAAATATTATATATCTATTTTTTTACAGTGTAGCTTTAGTTGAGCCATAATGAGTAAATGCTTTATTTGTAGAATTTACTAAAACTTCATAACAACCCAATGAACATATCTACAACATGGGTACATTACTGGCAAACAAGTACTCTTAATTTCAACACATTTTATTAATGCATACTTATATGGTCAAAGATAAATACTCCACAATGTGTTTTGGAGTAAGCAACTTTCTTTAAACATTGCTCAACTAGCCATCCCTTGTGTGGTTCAACTAGTCCCGATTCGACAATAAATACTGTTAATGATCGTCTCGTTAAATGCGTGAAGCTATGTAAGTTACTCTTCTTACAAGTGGATAATTGATGCATTTGTAATTGCACATACAATAAAGACTAGTCACATGTTCTGGTACTTTACACATCAGTAGACATTAATCACAATCACAAAAAGTAATGATAAACATGACAAACTTAAGAAAATACACTTTTACCTCACAATTTTTTACCAATGCGACGAATAGCAAGTAGTGTTCGTCAGTGGTTTTCTATTGACGTGTTCAATCCCTAGGTATTTATGTTACCAACTAAATGACGCTGCTTTAGTTTCTCACATATGTGGCTCGCTTGCCCCGTGGCTCAACTTACATTGCTTGCCATAATTACCACACATATTTTATGATAACACAGTATGCATTGTCATCGTAACGTATGTCTCTTGTAGGAGGACGACTTGTGATAACGACAATAGACAATTGCCCCTGCCAAAATAATATAACTGACCAATGGTGTATGTTCAGAGCTATGACAGATATCTGGAGAGATATGATGCAGGAAAAGGTCATCTCGGAGGTAAGAAGCTTAAAAGTATTTGTTCCGTCTTAGCACTGATTTATCCTGATAGCAGTATAACGTAAATATAAGTTGGATGTTGTGCTATACAAACTGTGTGAAACATCCAAAAACATGAAGTTGGCCCAAACTTTCATTCGGTATATATATGGATTCCCGTTTATGTACTTCAACTTACAACCCAAACTCAGTGAGGCAATCATACACTCCACTCAAACGTACCACTCCAATCCAGTGTAGCAATCGCACATGTACGTCAATGTACAACACAGACTCAGTGCAAAAATCACACATGTACTTCAACGTACCAAACATACTCTTTGTAACAATCACACATTTATTGACACTTAATTGGAAAACACTCGTCACCTCGACTGTTTCACATGCATTCGTATCCTGTCATACCCTAATACCTTTTCCAGGTCGAATTCCTTGCAACGATGGAACCTTACTACTATCATACACCTGAATTTCTGTCTGCACCTTTTGACGATAAAACATCTCCAGTGACGACATCTGGGCTTCAACTAGTTGCTCTGGATACGGCGATAATTAGATGCGTCTATCGTGAACGTTGGTTGATGACCACCAAACACGGTGAGAAAGCATCCACTCTCATAATTGTATCTCAACAATTGTAATCTGTCGACCGATTTCTTTTCTGACCACAAAACAGTAATTCCAATTGTTATAACTACCGCACGTGAAATGCCGCTTCACGTTTATTTGCCATTTGATTTAACTTGATATTTATCTTCATCCTCCTCTTCTACACTGGTGTAGCAATCGATGAGATAACGATGAAGGGAGTCAGGCGCTGACGCGTTTAATCATCCGTCCTATTATTTAAATATTTGTGACCCTTAAATGTGTTAATATCCTGAAACATAATCCCTGCCTCTGGAAGTTGGTTCCAGTCATTTAATATGCTTTGAGTAAATGAATACTTCCTTAAATCTAAATGAATACTTCCTTAAATCTTTAATTATTTTAAATGGATGCCCTCGTGTTGCATGCCATGCCTTATCCGTGTCAAAGAAGTCAGCAAGCATAATACTGTCTAACCCGTTGAATGTGTTGAACACCTCTAGTAGTTCGGCCCTCAATCGCCGGTCCTCAATCGCCGGCCCTCAATCGACGTCTCAATAGTAGTGGTGTTTAATACTCGTAGCCTATTATAGTAGTCCATATGCCTCAAGTCTAGTATCATATTGGTTGCCATACGTTGTACATTATCTAATAAGTCTATGCCTTTTTGTTTGAATGGACGCCATGCCTGAATGCAGTAGTCCAGATACTGTCTAAATAATAACTTGTATAATTGTAACACTACTTCTTTGATTTTGTATTTGATGATTATGTTAATCATGCCTAGCATAACATTTGCCTTCTTGGACGCTTTAGCCACAGCTCGGTTACTTCCAGTTTGTCAGTTATAATCACACCTAAGTATTTTCTTCATATGGTGTTTGAATGGAGTCTTCACCCATAAAATAATTGTAATGCCTGTCATAATGCTACATTGGATTTCTCTGCACTGAATAGCATTAGCCATTCTACACTCCACCTAAGCATGGCATTAAGATCTCCATGTAACACATCAGCATCCTTGCTTGATGCTATCCGACTCCAACAATGTAATGTCATCAGCGAATTTTAGAAGGTTGTTAAACACTCCTTCATATATGTCATTGATATAAAAAAATAATATAATTGGTCCCAAGACTGACATTTGGGGGGACACCATTCTTAATATAAGACCACACCGAACTTGTTCCGTTTATAACGACACGTTGTACTCTACCTAATAACCATTCGGTTATCCATCAACTCACGTCTCCTCCAATTACTCCTTCCCAAGCCGGTGATGTGGAACCCGGTCAGAAGCTTTGCTAAAATCTAAATAAATAGCTTCGACTGGCCGCCTTCTTCAATATACCTAGTAATATTAGCTATATACATTAACAGGTTTGTTAGACATGAATATATCATAATAAAGCCATGATGTTGTGGTTTAATTAGGCTATGTATCTGTATATGTTCTACATCCGCATCTCTGATGATTTGTTCCATATTTGTTTATATATGTGATGGTAAACTCACTGCCATATTATTTCCAGGTTGTGATTTACTACCCTTCTTCTTATATCATGGGACCACGTTGACATGCTTCAAATCTTCCATGCTCTCTGTGAAAATCTCACTCAGTGGGGATGCGGGAGCCACATATCTGAGTATTTTTGAAATTAACTTATCTACCCCAGGGGTTTTATATAGTTTTAGGTGCGACATATATATATATATATATATATATATATATATATATATATATATATATATATATATATATATATATATATATATATATATATATATATATATATATATATATATATATATATATATATATATATATATATATATATATATATATATATATATATATATGTATATATATATATATATATGTATATATATATATATATATATATATATATATATATATATATGTATATATATATATGTATATATATATATATATATATATATATATATATATATATATATATATATTCATTTGGCCTACATACATTTAGCACTTAGCATAAGAAGGTGTGAAGACAATGATTTTGAGTATTTATGGGATAAGGCTGCTGTCACATGAAGCTAAATAATAATGTTGCACGCTTCACATACTAACCCTGTGCGTCCTCTGACTATCATTTGCTACAACTGTAAACATTTCAAAGACAGGGGCCAGAATTTTTATTTTATATATGAGAATAGAAAATAATGTGCTATTTTTTTCAAAGAGGAACATTGCTACTATAAAAACAACGTTAATTAATCAAGATGTGTAAATTAGGGGATGGCATTGCCATCTCCGTTAAGATTTTTATGGAATAATGTATTGCCATGGATGGACGTCCATATTGTGGTTGTGCGATCTTGTGGAAATTAACACTTAAGACTGCAGTCGTTGAGATTAAGTGCACTTATTAAGGTTATGTGGCATTATGATTCAAATTACTAGGACTAATAACTTGGAAATCATGTGTATCAAAGTATACATGCCCTGTGATGAAAATTCAGAAGATGAAAAAATTGCTGAATATATGGATGTTTTATGTTAATTACAGCAGTTAATACACAACTATAATCCCTAACATGTTATATACGGGGGTGACATGAACCCTGACTTGGCTAGGAGTACACCTCATACACATGTTTTGAGGGAATAATTTTATACTGCATTTTAATATTGCTGTACGTATAGATGCGCCAGAAGCGGAAGGTGCATATACGTATCCAAACGGTTTTAGCTATAGAATGTATCATTTTATAGTCACTGCTACAATGGGACAGAGGGTTCTGGGATGTTCTATTATAGACAACTTGTTATATTCTGATCACGTACCACTTAAAATAAGGTTGAATTTAAATGTAGATCACATGTTTGAAATGAATTTTGTCAGAGGTAGCCTGGCATAAAGCCAGCACTGAACGAAATTATCAATACAGGAGTGAATTCGAACGCCAACTGTCTACGTTACTATATGACAAAGGGGCATTACAGTGTAAGAATACTATTTGTAAAAAAAAAACATGTTAACCAATTAGCTAATTTTTATAATAAGATACTTAGTATGTGCATAAAAGCATATGAATATATACCTGCCACCTGTCCTAAGCTAATTCCAGATTAAGCTAGTCGTAGAAGGAGGGTTCCTTAGTGAGAATAGAACTCGTGACCCACGCACGCTCCGAGGTGCGCCGTATAAAGATCAAAACTAAATGCCTGCCTTCTAGTGTTGAAGGCGTGGTGGGTGATGATGAAATAGCTCAAGTTTTTTCTGATAAACATATTCATCCCTTAAAGAGTGTGTCATGCGATGTTGACGAAACGAATAGTATAGGTGCGGAATGTATCAAGCAGATTAAGGAACATGTTGTGTATAAGGGAAAAGGGCCTAACTTCCGAGCATACCATACATAATATTAGAATACCCTATGAGCTGTTAACATTAGTCTTTAATAGTACGTTGGTACACGGATATAGCCCTGACTTCATGTGAGTGGGAACCATGGTCCCTACACCAAAGGATACATTTAGCAAGCACATCAGTCTGTGTTAGAGCCATTACTCTTAGTAGCATTGTTGTCAAATTGTTTGATGTCATTATATTATCTAAGGAACAATATGCGCTTACAAAATCTAATTTGCAATTTAGATTAAAACAATGTGCACACTACTCATGGCACATATGTTGTGATGGAGACAATCAGTCATTACAACGCTAATTTTATTTAAGTGTATGCACTAATTTTAGATCCCAGCAAAGCTTTCGACAAAGTCAACCGTTGTAAGTTTCTTAGAGAATTTCTAAAGCGTCAGGTGTCATATATGGTGTTAAGATTGCTGCTGATTATTTATACTAAACAAACAACTTCAAATGAAATGGGGCTGTGATATATCGACGCAGTTTACCGCCTGTAATGGATTCAAGCAGGGAGCAATCCTCTCTCTATATGGATGGAATACTTGAAAAGTTAGAGAATAGCGTTGTGGGAGGGTGACATAGGATATGCAGATGAACTGCTAACACA
>OY759261.1:59937746-59982746 GCA_963662155.1 Lamellibrachia columna | reverse complement strand
CCTTTTAACCTTAAATCTTACCTTCCGGTGTACATATATTTCACATACGATGTATGCTATAGCCAACTTTGCTTAATAGATCGTGAGCTATAAATTGATGCCAACCACGATACCATAGTGTCAACAATAAAAACATTACCTTTTGACCAATGTTCGCTTTAATCAGTGATACTGTTTAGCAGAAAAAATTAGTTTGTCATTTGTGATGTTATGGCTAATAGTTTCTTGTGAAGATTCCACGTTGTCACAACGACTGGACAGCAGAATTCGGAAATGATTTCACCCAATAGCTTACAGTCTATAATAGTTCTCACTCATCTAAAATCGTTTTGACAAACGCACACAGCAGAAACTGATCAGGACAGAGAGGCTTTGACCTAACCGATACTTGTCACAAGGCGGAATTCGTTCATCCATACACATTTCCCAGTCAGGGAGTTCCATATTAATATCAGTCCGTCTTTTAGAATGACTATCATGATTGACTAATCAGTGGATACAGTCAGAAGCTGTAGATGACACACCAAAAATGTTTTGTGCTTATATGTTTATTGTGTTCAAGGTTTAAATTATAGTTACCACATAAATTATATTTTATTGATTTTCGTGCATTTCATACCTTAGGCAGCAGTATTACTAATGTAATTAAATATGTCCACATTTGATCCCGGAGTCCTACATAATAATTTTATACATCCAATGATTACGATATGTTATTTAATATAAGATCTACTGCAACGCATTCTAAAATGTTGTCCATTACTGATGTCATGCTTTGAATTTATATAGAATCGGTTCATTTTGATATGTAAATTGTCACTCCACCACGTCTTTCATTGTCTCTTCTAACATGCACATCTTCGAACCCTTATAATTAAAACAATTTACATCGTTTCGTGAACTCACTGATGGCAATATCAAATGGAAGTTTATAAAACGTAAACTAATACATAAAATAATATTTAATATTAAAACAATTTCTTTTCAACTTCTTTCATTGAAGTGAATAATAAACAATGACGATCTAATGTTCTTCATTTAAAAATAAATTGCGATTTTCGATAGTAACAGTAGTCTACATTAATATTATTGTAACCGTTTTTATCCGGATTACCCGGATAATTATGATATTCACTGTATAAATATTCTGAAAGTGCAACACTTTTGAAGTAAAATTTAGTTTTTTCATGCAATTTGTGCAATGACTTATTGTTTAAAATGTACAAACATAGCAACATTAAATTACGTTAACACGCGTTTTAATACATCAACGTTGACAGACTCCTCTGCCAATATCGTCCCATATTATACACGACACCCAACAGAACTGACATCGTGACAATGTCAAACATAAACAAAACTGTGATGGTCATCGTCATTAGCATCGCTATGCGCATCTTTCATAAGTCACTGTTTAAAATCGTCCAATTTGGGGATTTCCCCATCTTTTTTATGGTAAACATAATTCCATTATATGTCAGTTGAATAATCGAACGTTGAGTTGATGAAGGATTTATTTACTGCTGCTTTTTCCGCACAATGTCCGTGCGACCCAAGTCTTCTGTAATGTCGGTAGGTTTTCCTACACACAGTCGTGACGCATTAGCGAACAGTTATCGAGACAACGCGTCTTAAAAACACCCAATGAATGAGGCAGGCCATGGCGGTTCAGCACCTAGGTGGTTGCGTAGCTTCGTGGCTGGAGGTAGCCGACCAATGCTATACGATTACCTCTCGCAGTTCGAGGTGACCCGTGCCGGAAACACGTGACGCCATCGTCCCGACCTGCTAGTTCCCACGCTGTACCCGGGGCAATAGTACATTCTAGGGTGTTTTTTTCCAAGACGCAGTGCCAGGACTTGAGATCGGGGCCCAACGTGGAGACGATACTGGAACGTATGTAACCGGGGAAACTGCCAGGCATTCCCGCATAGAGGGTAAAAGTCCACCACGCAAGTTGACGGGCTCCACAGCTGTTTTGTGTCTGATACTAGGGCGATCATCTTACTACGCGTAGCATTATAACACACGACACATGCCGATATATGTATCAATGAGAATATTAGCATGTACATTGCGGGAAAATAGCAATTGTAATCTTGAATCGCAGTTTTTAACAAGATTTAACAATATTGTCATCCTAGGCAAACGCTCAGATGACAAGTACATAAAAAGCCAAGCATAACATAGCATTGAATGGGATCATGTGTGCAGTCAAATAAAATAATAATAATAAATTATATAATAATAATAATTATAATAATAATAATAATAAATTGCATAAACATACGCATAGCGTGCGTATGCGCTGTGCATTTTTATACAGGAGAGTTCATCTGAACTATTTTACACAGTTATGTAGAAAGTAATAATTATGATTTTGTACGTAATTCTCACTGTACGTCTTACATGAATTTGTTTCATATACCATATTCCAATTAAATTACATATAAATACGTGTTGCACACATATGCGAAAACAATATAAAAATATTACTTAATACATCCTTCTTGCTGTATATTACTTCATTACATGCACATATGTAGTTACCCTTTTCATATGCACCAGTGGCCACTAACATGCAGCGTAAAACGGTATTTGCGGACCCTTCGAAGTGGCTGAACGGTGTTACACATAAATCGTTATACAATATCTACTTCGAAGTGAGCACCGCAGTGGAAGCAACAATAGACCATCCCTCGTGTGTCACTAGCGAACGTCGATCATAAATATTACTGCGGCGCACGTTTCAACGGATTCTTTCGTTGGGTCTTTAATATTGGTGCAAGTCCGATTTTGTTGAGAAAAGGGTAATCTTGTTTTGGAGATCTTTCACAAGGATCTTACCATTCTAAGTCCAGGTATCAGTAAGTTTGCCCTTTTTCTGCAAAGTTCCAACGTGGAAGGCGAGCTCAGAACGCCGAGCCGCTAAATCCTCATTGATGAAAACACGGCAGTTGTTTACCTTCAGTTTTCCGGGCATCCAGATTATTGCGTCGCGGCTACGCTCGCTGTGAAACTTCACAAATATGCTGCGTTTGTCTGTCGTTCTTCCCATGCGATGACACCGGACTATTTCATTTCAAGCGGGGGAGTAAGGCCGATCTAATTGTTTACGATATCCATGATTTTTGCCTCAACATCCTCCCCTTTTGCTGTATCTGGGTTCCTTGGAATTGAAGATTGCTTCTACGGGAGTATTCCTCCAAACCATCCACATCCGTTTCCAGGCTGTTGACTTGTTCTAGTTCATTTATTCTAGCATCCCTCACTTCGATTCTTGCAGTTAGATCGTAAATGTTCTTGTTCGTGGAGTATTTTATCGGCCTGCCCGTTTGGGTACAAGAACTTTTTTTTAATATCACATCCTCAGATACGTCGGCACTAGCACTCTGTTTTCTTTTAGGTCCCGTTTTCGCGTGGATTTGGCATACGCGTCGGGTGTATTTAATACTGTGTAAATTAACAATTACCCTTCGCAGTCGACGATTAATATGAATTAATATTAATATTAAGATTAATAATTAATATTAAATTTATTTTAATTATATTGCACCAAATAGCTTAATCGCATTTTTGTTATTTTTCTAATTTTATGTATTAAGGCTGAATAGATGATATCATATATAAAATAAATCCCCATCCCCTTCTTCCTATTCGATATCTCCTAAACATTACGTATCCTGTCAGCACTAGTTTATTATCTGCAATATCTCTGGTGGCTATACCAATTATGTGATGGTCAATATCTTATACCATAACGTTTAATTATTTCTTATTTGCTATGCTTCTTGCCTTTAAACATACGCATTTATAACCTGGTTCAGACATGATTTCCATATATTTTGTTACTGGTTTGTGTGCAATAATGGCCTCTTGCCCTGTTTGAGGCACTTCAAGTAACCACCCTGCTCTTCTAGTTTAATATGAGGGTCAGTTGACACAGCGACTATCGGCACAACGTTGTCACAGTGGCACAATATATTGGTGGTGCAATTACACCATGTAACTGCGGTGCAACGCACCACATGTTGGAGTTGCAACAACACCATATATTTGCGGTGCAATGGCAACATATATTGGCGGTGCAACGGCACCACATATTGGTGGTGAAACGGCAATGTGTTTGTCGGTATATTCACTGTATGAATATTCTGACTGACCAAAACTGTTGAAATTAAATTGTCAGTGTTTCCTTTAAACGTCTTACATTGAAGTGAATCATAAAAAATTAAGGTCTAATGTTTGTTTTATTTGAAAGCTAATTGCGATTCCCTATGGTAACAGTAGTCTACATTAATATTATTGTAACCGTTTTTACCATGATTGGTATAATTATCACATTCATTGTGTGAATATTCTGAATGGGCAACATTTTTGAAGTCAAATTGTGGTATATTTCTTGCAATTTATGCAATTACTTGATTTGAAGTTTACAAGCATACACTCTAAAAACAGATTAGTTGAGAAAACGACCAATCTAATTGGTTGGCCCAATATTGGTTATATATTGGTTGTTTTAACCAATATATTGGTCAACTAGTGACCAATACGTTGGTTGTCCGGTAACCAATCACATTGGTTAGGCCTACAACCAATTGTTTTATGCATTATTGTTGCCTTATGCCTTGTTTATTGTGCAGTACAGCAACTTCAGACGATGTATTAGTACATTAGATTAGTAATCTAATTGTTTGGCCCAATATCGGTTGGCTTAACCAATATATTGGTCAACTAGTGACCATTATTTTGGTTGTCCGGTAACCAATCACATTGGTTAGGCCTACAACCAATCTTTGTTTATTATTGTTGCCTGATGTCTTCCTTATTGTGCAGTACAGCAACTTAAACCGCTGTACTAGTACTTTGTGAATCCCATAATAAAACAACTAAACAATCCAAGAAGTTTCAGTTAAATACTAGGTGACTACATTTGCTGAGTGGCAGTGGTCACGTGGGATGCAGGCAACTTCCTTTTCACAGCATGACTTTGAACTGACGAGGCCACCGCGTAGACACTTGGTAAGTGTCAAATAGTTTCTTAACCAAAAGTTTGTTTATGTTATATAATTTTGGCATGATATGGTATATAAAGGAATATGCTATTATTTGATGTAACTTTAATGTAATGTATTAGTATATATTCATACATATGACTAGTTTTATTCTCAGGGGTGTGATCTTGTATGTGTTTAGTGATGGAGACGGGCCAAGCCCGCACGTATCAGTTTTCATATAGAGCTGGAAGCAGTACTAGGAGTTCTTGATGAAATATACCAGATCTTGGTTTATCATCATAAGGAGTTAGTAACTCTCTGTTAGCCAGTGTACATCTTGCTCTATGTTAATTGTAAAATGCGGAGTTGTAAGTAGTTAGTAAAGTTAGTTAGCAAAGCTTTAATGGAATGTTTGAAACTGATATATCCTGTGTTTGACTGTGGAATGCAGAAATGACAAATTACCCAGTGACCAGCTCAAGCCAGCGGGGTGGTTCATAGCAACAGCCATACTCCACTAGATGGCAGACAGCAGTCAGTGTTAATGACTTTCAAGGATAGTCTACATGTACCAGCCAGCAAGATTTAACAAACTCAAATTGCTTCTTGTAGCTGTTTATTAGCTGTTACATACTAGGTGGGGCGCGATAGCATACCGGTTAGAAGGCCGGACTCTCAATCGAGAGAACCCGGTTTCAAATCCCACTGCTTCGAACCTTTGGCAAGTTTGATCACCCCACGTTGCCACAGTTCACTCAGCTGTATAAATGAGTACCTGGCAATACAGACAGTGGTGGATACGTGAATGAATAGCCTTCGCGCAGCAATTGCAGCGTGGCTGAATACTTCCCAAAGAAGTTGAGATGGCCTTGGAATGAACAGGTCTGCCAGGGGGTGAAGTGTAAAGCGCTTTGAGCAGTCCTATGGACCGGATACTGCGCTATAAGAACATACCTTTACCTTTTATGTCATACATTCTTAGTAAAGTAAACGCGTGTAGTGAACTACATAAATACAATGGTATTGAGTCACTGTGGACTTGTGCAGCTGTGTTGCTATTTTCTATATAACGGGTAGTTTGAGTATTTAGACCTACTTGATGTCTACCAATTAGTACATTATATTGATTAATATATTTGGTAATATTTTTGTAGTTTCACCAGTCATCACTGATGGACAATTATGTGGAAGACAAGATGGCCGATTGGGGAATGCATCACATGATTGAGACATTCAGGGGTAAGTTTAAGTATTAACTTTTTTGTTCAAATCCACTGTTCTATAGTCACCAGTCTGGCTATTTGACACTTCTCACTGGAGTACACATGGCATGTCTATCTTCGCAGCATATGCCACATCCGTAATCAAAAACATTACTAACTTAGTAATTATAAATGAATATATAAATAAATGTACACATAATGTACTGGAATGTCGTCATGCTTCATCGTATTATACTCCGTGTTCCTTGCTTATTCCAGAGTGGGACATACCTTGCTGCCTACCTAAGAAAGAGATGAGGGGAGAAGTGAGGTATGACTCGGCAACCTCAAATCCTCGCTCTTTGTGACACTATCTTGGCGGCCAAGGAGTTATTCCTCCTCTGTGCGGATGTGCTCTATGAGGTCGATTTTTTGGTGAAGGCAGTCGACATCTGCTTCAAGGTCTTCTTTATATTCAATGCAGAGTACCCCGCTGAGGCAGCAGACGTGTGGACATTCGTACAGAAGGGGTTTTTCAACATCACCACGCCATATGACGTGGTCACACCAAGAGAGATGGAACTTCTCGGCCACATTAAATGTTAGGACTAGAAATACGAAGCTGACATTGTTTTGTTTTTAGTTGTCATCAAGCTGCCCGTCTGCTCTATGTGCATTGTACTTGGTTAGTTAGTAATTGAAACAGACAACGAATAGAGTCATGCACTGCATGCCAGTTATTTGCCCTTACAAATGTGTACTCGTAATGTGTACTTTTGTGTGTACTAGAAAACTGAAATCAAGATCACAGTGTGACGTCTCTTGAATTATTTCATGTAACACAATTAACAATTTACATTGTGCATATGTCACACGACACATTTTTATACTTTCATGACCTTGAGGGTTACTAGTACATTGACTAGACGTGCCAGTTTGAGCTATTCTATCATTTGCCTTTGTTTGCATTGATTTTTTATTGGCTTTAGTTCTATATCGTTCACCCGTAGTTTATAATGTATTGTATTTTATGTTAAAACCTTTAGAAACCGGTCGCGCGATATATCGCGCGACGGCATAGGGGTGGTCATATGTGGTCTGTTGCGGTAATTTCATTGCTCTGGTAAAGGGATGTAGAGGATTGATCAATAGAGCAATAGCCTAGGCATTCCCTGTAGTAAAGGTGTCGCAAATTTTTTGATATTAGTGTTGCTATAGCGTTTTGAAGATTGTTGTTGATAATTTGTGTTCCGCCGTAAAAGTAAGTAATGGCGCTGCGATCGCGCTTGATCGCAGATCCACACGAGGTGCTTCGAATTATTGATGATATGGAAGATAGTGAATTATCGAATGAAGATGACAGCGAGACTGACGAAGAAGCCGAAATATCGCTCGCTGTGACGCCTGTTCATTCGGACAGTGAGACTGAAACGATTGATTCGATCGATCCAATCCCGAGTGGAAGTGGACTGGTTTCGACAGTTGTAGCTGCTGCTACCAGTGGTAATCTTCATCCTGAAAGCAGCAGTGACACTGACAGCTACAGTGAACAACAGCAAGGTGTGGCTAGACTGACTAGGTCTAAGGCCAGGGCAACGGCAACGACAGGCAGGCCCAGGCGAGGTAGGGCTACCGCTTCAAATTCAAGACGTGGACGTGACCGGTCCACTATTCACAGAGGGCGTGGTCGTGGACATGGCAGGCCTGTGGCTAGGCCTACAGTTCTTACTTTGTATAGAACAGGAAACAATGAAGATATTTTCTTCAAACTTTGCATCTTTGTGTAGTTTTTAGTGCAGTTTCTGAATATGTAAACAGTTTTCATATGTGAGTAGTACTTTTTTTGTTATTGTCTAATAAATGTGATGATGTGTCGCCAGCGATAATGATTGTCAGCCATTTTGATTAAAGTGTGATGTCTGACAACTTATAAACACAAATATTTCACTGTGACTGAATTCTTGAGGATATTACCTTTCCAAAAATGTATATATGTGTATTGAAATTCTTTATAGTAATAAAATGACATGCGTTTAAAGAATAGCATAGCAATTTCTTGAAAAAAATCCGGATCTCTAAAGGTTAAATTATTTAATGTCTCAGTACAATGCCGTCATATTACATGTTTTGCACCGACTTGCACTGACAACTTTGTGGAAAAAACTGACATGATGTTCCTGAAATTAAATGCATGCAGTGATAGTAGAATGAACTCTAGCTTGTTGTCTATTGCATTGCCTAAATGGTATATTGTATTAATTCCACATAATTGGTCCTATTCTAGACAACCAATCAATTGGTCATATTCCAACCAATATAATTGGGCCTAGCCTAACCAATTTACATTGGTTGCTACATGACCTAGATATATTAACCAATAACTTGGTTAAATTGACCAACATATGTTGGTTACTATTCTAACCAATATGGATTGGTTAAAAAGTTAACCATAAAAAATTGGTTGTCTTAACCAAGAGATTGGTTGGACACATATCTACCAACCACATTGGTTGAATTTGACCAATATCCTGGTCATTTTAACCAATCTGTTTTTAGAGTGTAGGTACATTAAATTATGTTAACGCGCGTACTAATATCACCACAAAATTTTAACCGTTCCATATGAAACAGTGCCTCAATGTGCGACCTCAGAATGAACCACCCGTCAACATTACACCAACATCTTAGGATCCGGTATGTCACAATTCACATCATATTACGACTAGGTTAATGTAGACTGCGGATGGTAAAATTATGCTTAATTTAAAGATGTATCACTTTAAAGTAAGTTTGTAAGATAAAGTTGCATTTATTACAGCTTAACTACTAACATTATACAACACAAAGTTTATCAGTCTTTGTACAATTTACACTACTGATCTAACGTTATGTTCATGCTCTACAAAAGCCATCTCGCCAAACTGGTCTGTATGACCGCAGCCTCCCGAAATGGAATATCTACTACTCACCGGAGACGCGAGAGAGAGTTCACAATGGTGTTCCCTCCTTGGCAGAGTTCGACTTACCGATGAACACCCAGTATGGTGCAAGGTAATTTTTGAGAAATAATCCGGAGAGATCAAGTGCTCGGCTGTCATATCAGTAAGTTTCCCAGATACAGCTAAACAGGTGTTATGTTATTTCAAGCGTATTTTTATCAACGATACGCGCATGCATTACTACTGGCCTGCGGTCATATTACTTCACACAGTATTATAACAAACGACAACAGTTGAGGCGTTTTTCCAAGGCGCAGAGCCAGGACTGGAGATCGGGGGAATGGCATACCTTGATGGAGGGGCCCCACGTGGAGACGACATTGGAACGTATGTAACCGTGGAAACTGCCAAGCATTCCCACATAGAGGAAAAAGTCCATCAGGCAAGCTGACGGGCTTCACAGCTGTTTTGTGTCTGAGACTAGAGCGATCATCTTACGTCATATAGCATTATACAATTTTTTCGACACAAGGCACGTGTGTCAATAGACACATTTTTTTCATATGTTAAAATTCCCCGAAAGAATCATGGGTTAGCTAAAACTTAACATAAGAACATTTTTGTATGGGAAATCAACGATAATGTTCATATATGTCTAATCACCACGTCCCAATATTCATGTTGTGTGAAATTCTGTGTAAGTGTACGGAAACAAGGAGATGAAGGTGTGTAAACCTAACAGTAACTAACCCCATCCCTGCTGCAGTTGCAGCTCCTGCCCTCGGGGAAGCGCCTCATTTCGGCGTATACCAGAACAGAGATATATAAAAGGAAATGTTTGCATAGTGTCGTATCTCTTAACAACAGTCGGTGATTCATTAGACCCTTGTAATATCAGCCAGTATGCGCAGTCTGAATATGTGTATGCATGCATTCCTGCTTGTTATAATACTTCATTGTTCGTTCATTCGTCACTCACACCCTCATATCTCATCCATCTGCCCATCAGTTGCTCACCAGCATGATCTCTCTGAATACTATGATTACCTGTTTCAATATATGATATATGTGTATCTGCAGACATTTATCTTGATGTTGTAAGAATAATTCTTCTTTAAAGAAGAAATGAAGATTCTGTAATGCTATGTTATGCTATCAACTGAAATAGCTGATATAATTCCCGTTTTTTAAAATGGTGACACAACATTAATTAACAACTACATACCTATTTCTGTATTGCCTGTAATTTTTAAAAAACCTTCACGTTCCAAAAATAGATGTCGGCGTTGCAGTGACGCCAGTCGCCTCATGACTTGGGCTAGCTGATATAAATATAACACAAACCGTCAGTAAAGGCTCTTTGCGCCAGTGACCCACAGGTTAACTATAATCCATCATTAGTTGTACTAGCCACCCAATGCATTGCCTGTATACCATCCTCGAGAATTGATCGAACTGAATCCTTGAATAAGTTCTACATTTTCATTAAAACAAATATACAGTTTTCACATTGAGCGGGTTGAAATATATACACACTTTTCCTTCGACAGGAGTCACATTCCACAAGTTACGCAAAATTTGTTGGGGGCACAACTTCCGGAAACGATGGAATTGTTATTAAGGGCGCAGGCACGCAAACAATTATAGTGTCTATGGATTGTTCCCAAGCAAAAGGGTGTGGATTACCGAAGAAAGCGGATTTTTGTAGAACGGATCAAAAAGACTTGAATGTATATAATATTTAGGCGAATGTGGCATACTAGGCCTACCCTATGATCAAATGTAACTATGTTTATATACGCGCCCATTAATATAACGATGTCTAACAGCTGTAAGATCCATTGTAGCTGATACCGTGCCTCAACAATATTATATATAATGGCATTTCCACGAATATAGCTCATATTATTAAATATCAACCAATGGTTATGAACAACAACTGAAATAAACAGTATTTATGTTACGTGTTCTTGCATGCAAATCAGGCATTATTCAGTATTGTGACGCCTGGTATTACTACTGCGCCACCAAGTACTCCACGACTTCAATGGTTTGACGTCTGGTGTTAGCACGGCGCCACCAAGTATTCAACGACTTCAATGGTGTGACGCCTGGTGTTACTACTGCGCCACCAAGTACTCCACGACTTCAATGGTGTGACGTCTGGTATTAGCACGGCGCCATCAAGTATTCAACGACTTCAATGGTGTGACGTCTGGTGTTACTACTGCGCCACCAAGTACTCCACATCGAACAAGTCTTACATTTCATGAAGCCCCTGGGCGACTTCTCCCACACTTACGCGCTGTCAAACAGGTTCTCTTTGATCATAGTCTAAGCTGCACATCTTTCAAAGTCGCTTTTAATGCAGTAGAGCAATTTACTTCGATGAGCTCCATTTACGAGGGTCCGGATCCTTGGAACAGGATTGAAAACAAGAGCAATCCGCTGTTTCGAGCATTTAAATTAATGAATCAGTCAACAAACTCCCGTCTCAGCAGCTCAATGAACATTATGCACGCGTCCGGGCTCGCTGTACTACAGGAGTTATCAGTCAACACACTCCCGTCTCAGCAGCTCAATGAACATTATGCACGCGTCCGGGCTCGCTGTACTACAGGAGTTATCAGTCAACAAACTCCCGTCTCAACAGCTCATTGAACACTATGCACGCGTCCGTGCTCGCTGTACTACAGGAGTTATCAGTCAACAAACTCCTGTCTCAGCAGCTCATTGAACACTATGCACGCGTCCAGGCTCGCTGTACTACAGGAGTTATCAGTCAACAAACTCCCGTCTCAGCAGCTCATTGAACACTATGCACGCGTCCGGGCTCGCTGTACTACAGGAGTTATCAGTCAACAAACTCCCGTCTCAGCAGCTCATTGAACACTATGCACGCGTCCGGGCTCGCTGTACTACGGGAGTTATCAGTCAACAAGCTGCCGTCTCAGCAGCTCAGTGAACACTATACACGCGTCCAGGCTCGCTGTACTACAGGAGTTATCGGAAATGTGCGTTCATCTTGACCATAATTTGCTGGAATTTCCGTTCGTTGAAACCGCAAACGTAGTTTTCTTGACGACGTCCATTGCGTGGTACGTTTTGACAGACTTGCTACACAGGCTTTCTTCTGAATGAAGTGGACACTGAAGAGCTTCCGATTGGCACATGCACCTTAACGAATATTTACCATTAGTAATACATCTTCAATGACTCTTCCAACCACGGAATGTGCACCATCAAGGTATGTCATAACGTACAACTCTCGTTAAGTAGAATACGCGGTGTTCCGCATCAAAATTTCTTTTCGTTGCCTGTTACACGAAATTCGAATTGGGTGGCGCGTGAATGTTGAACGTAGACGCGAATCGTGTATGTATTAGTCAACATTTACATATTCGTACTAATTCGAATTGGGTGGCGCGTGAATGTTGACGCGGCGTATCTTCGTAATTATTTTTTGCGGGAAATCGCCGTATGAGAACGATTATCAGATAACATACCTATGTGTGAATATGACATATTTACCCCTCTAAACACGTAGTTTGCGCTAACGTAAAAATTGAAAGCTAGTAAATTCCCATAATTACTATCAACTCACATACGTAGGAAAACACAGTGGCAAATTTTCGGTTTTTTATTCGCGTTTGGTGCAGTTACGCATGACATCACATTCCTTGTTGTTTAAAGTATGTCTAGCGTAGAGACTGTGAACATACGGCATAGCCTGCCGCGATCTGAGTCATCATCATCATCATCATCATGCTGTCAATCGCTATGCGACAAAGACTGCTTTCATTTCTTGACCGCCGCACTCCATTTAGTTTTCTGCTGTGATAGTGATGTCCATGAGTCGGTCTTTATGTCTCTCAGCTTGAGGTTTCTCTTGATGGTATCCTTGAACCGGAGACGAAGGCGTCCTCTCTGTATGTGACCAGAAGACAATTGAGAGTAGAGGATCTGCTTTGGTAGCCTGTCTGATGACATCCTCATGAGGTGTCCAGTCCACAGGAGATTCTTTTTGATCAGAAGATCTTCCATAGAGGGCAGCCCTATCCGACCGAGTATTTCCTTGTTTGTCACTTTGTCCTTCCAGGTTATCCTCATGATCGAACGCAGATGTCGCATCATGAAGGCATGCAGCTTTTTCACCTGTCGTCTGTACACTGTCCAGGCCTCGGCTCCGTATAGTAAGGTGGATAGCACAATTGCGCGGTAGATCTTGCCTTTGACCCGCGTGGACACATGGTGGTTGTTCCAGAGTCTCTGGCGTAATCAGTCGAAAGATGCGCTAGCCTTGGCCATCCTCCTCTGTATTTCAGCATCAATGCGTCCATCACTTGATATAGTGCTTCCGAGGTAGGTGAATTCCGGAACAGAGTTCAGCTTGTTTCCATCAACCAAGATATCCTCCTCTCGGGTTCTTGTAGAGTTGGGTTGGTACAGCACTTCCGTCTTCTTGATGTTAATCTTCAGGCCGAACTTCTTTGATGCATCGGAGAAAGCATCCACTATTCTCTGGATCTCTGCAGCAGAGTGGGCAACCAGTGCACTGTCATCTGCGTATAGCAGCTCTCTCACAAGTATCTGGGTAGTCTTGGTCTTCGCTCTGAAGTGTGCGACGTTGAATAGGTCAGCGCTCTGTCTAGACTGTATATAGACGCCATCTCCCATGCCTTGGAAAGCCTCGACGAGCATTGCTGATAGGAAGATGGAGAAGAGCGTGGGGGCCAGTACACAGCCTTGCTTGACACCATTGGTAACACCGAACGTTTCCGAGACTTCCCCTCCAGCACTCACATTCGCCATCATTCCCGTATGTAGAGCCTCGATCATGGTTGTGAATTTCTCTGGGCATCCATATTTCCTCAGTAGCTGCCATAGCCCGATCCTTCCGACTGTATCAAACGCCTTCGTGAAGTCGACAAATACCATGTATAGTGGTCGGTCCTGCTCAATGCACTTTTCTTGTAGTTGTCGGAGACAAAATATCATATCCACTGTGCTCCTGTTGGATCTGAAGCCACACTGTGTCTTCGGAACTACTTCTGGTGTTATGTGAATAGATAGTCTGTTGAGCAGGATCCTGGCGAAGATCTTGCCTGCTATGGAAAGAAGAAAGATTCCTCTGTAGTTCCCACAGTCTGTTCGATCTCCTTTCTTGTAGATGGTTACAATGCTGGCACCCTTCCACGCTTGTGGTACAGAACCCTCCTCCCAGGCTTTGGTGATTAATTGGTGCAGTCTGTTGGACAGATTGTCTCCTCCGTGCTTCCATACTTCAGCAGGAATTCCATCACCCCCAGGTGCTTTGCCATCTTTCAGGCCGGCGATTGCTCTAGCCATCTCATCCATGTTTGGAATCTCATCAAGGCATATGTTGGTAATGCGCTGCTGGATGTTGACAAGAGCTTCATGTTATATGTCGCCACGGACGTTGAGTAGTTTTTGGAAGTGTTCACTCCATCTTGCCACAACTCTCTTGCTGTCGGAGAAGGTCTCCATTCCATCTGTTGACTTCAGGTGAACAGGTCCCTTTTCGCGGGTCCCCACACTTCTTTCAGTCCATTGTAGAAGCCCTTCATGTCGTTTCTGTCTGCAGATCTCTGCAGCTCCTCTGCCTTCATTTCCCACCATTCTGACTTCAGGGCACGGGTGCGTTTTTGTAGCAGTCTGCATGCATCTTTGTATGGTGCAATGGTGGATCTAGTACTCCTGGTCTGCAACACTCTCTGGTGGGATTGGTCTCTTCTGCTCATTAGATTTTGTAGCTCCTGGTCGTTGGGGTCGAACCAGTCCTGGTGTTTTCTGTTTGGCTTGTCGAGAAATGTTTTAGCTGCCCATTCCTCATCTGGTGTTGAGCTTTCCTTCTCCTCCCGTTGGGCGAGAGCGCTGTCCATCTCCTGCTCGAAGCTCTCCCTATGACTGATGGTACGTAGTTTTGCTGTGTTTAGCTTGGTCGGTTTTCTTACCCCTTGCCTGTTGTGCTTTTGTCGTACTCTAAATGCCACTTTTGACCTCAGCATGTGGTGATCGGTCCAGCAGTTAGCTCCACTCATGGCTCGAGTACTGTGGATGTCCATCTTATCCCGACACCACGTGATGATGAAGTCGATCATATGCCAGTGTCCGGAACGAGGATGTATCCAGGTGGTCTTGCATTCATCCTTCTGCTTGAACATGGTGTTCGTCACTATCAGTTCGAACTCAGAGCACAAATCCATTAGAAGCTCGCCATTGGAGTTGCGTTTCCCGATCCCATATTTGTCCATGACCAAGGTCCATTTGTCATTGTCTCTTCCTATCCTTGCATTGAAGTCTCCTATCAGCACTAGCAGTAGCTTATCGGTACGAGGGATGTCTCTGAGCGTACTTGACAGCTGGTTGTAGAAAGCCTCCTTGTTATCGTCCGGGTTTGTCATTGTTGGAGCGTAAACACTGATAATTGTAGCATAGTTATCCTTGCTCAGAGGTAGTCTCATCATCATGATTCTGTCACTTACTGGCCGTGGCATTCCTGTCAACTTTGTCACGATGTCCTTCTTGATAGCAAAGCCCACTCCAGCCTCCCTTCTCTCTCCTTTGGGTCTGCCACTCCAGAAGAAAGAGTATTCCATGTCATTAAGACTACCAGACTCTGAGAACCTTGTTTCGCACAGGGCGGCAATGTCTATATTGTACTTGTACTTCTAATAGAGTGACGTAACGCGTCAGATGTGTCACGAATACGTTGCGCAACACTAATGGCATAATTGAAGTAAAATAAATTATGAAAAACAGAAAGTCTGTTACGTTCGCTGACGTTTTACATAAAAATGTTTGTCACAGAGGAAGTCTTAATAGGGAAATATAGTAATGTAGAGGAAGTCACAGATGCAGTATGGTTAATTGTAGAAATTGTGGTAGCACGCATTAAGTGGACCAACAACAGATGTGATAAAAGTGCAATTGAGCAGGCATATTCACACCTTTGTTTGTAGAAGCTATTGGCTGTGAAATAGTGCATTTGTTTAGACTTTAACAGGCGGAGGGACTAATTGGAATTGTTCGGCTATGGGCCACGTGGGCGCATCAATACATTTCTAACTTTGTCAAAATTGACTGGGATCGCCCGTCGTGGCGTTTTATAGAACTGGAGATATGTTATTTCGACAAAAAAGTTTGTCAACACGTCAATGAGATGATGGCTGTTGCTTTGAAAACATTTCAGGATTTTTTATTTCTTATAATCAGGCAAAAATGTTAACACGGCGTCCAATGCAATAGGACGAGCGACGCGACCTGACCAATCCCATGCGCGCTTCACTGACATGAACGGCCCGACACGGTGCGGTGACTGAACAATCCCATGCGCCCTTCACTGACATGGATTGCGCTTCATACAACGGTCGCCAGTACAGGTTCTGTGCGTTAGTGACCCGCAGGTTAACTATAATCCGTCATTAGTTGTACTACCCCACGGGAGTCACCCAATGCATACAACGGTCGCGTCGCTCGTCCTACGCGGTTCCGAAATAGCAATATGCGTTGCAGTGACGTCAGTAGCCTCATAACTTGGGCTAGCTGCGCTGAAGTAAATATAACACAATCCGTCGTACAGGTTCAGTGCGCTAGTGACCCGCAGGTTAACTATACTCCATCATTAGTTGTACTACCCCACGGGAGCCACCCAATGCATTGGCAGTATACCATCCTTGATAACTGACCGAACTGAGTCCTTGAATACGTTTTACACTTTCAGTTAATATATATATATATATATATATATATATATATATATATATATATATATATATATATATATATATATATATATATATATATATATATATATATATATATATATATATATATATATATATATATATATATATATATATATATATATATATATATATATATATATATATATATATATATATATATATATATATATATATATATACCGTTTTCACGTTGAGCGGGTTGATATATATATATATATATATATATATATATATATATATATATGAACACTTTTTCCTTGGACAGGAGTCACATTCCACAAGTTACGCAAAATTATACTCTTCTTTAAGTTGAAGGAGTAAAATCAGATACACATTATTTATAAGGTGGCGTATCGAAGTCAAGCGTTTCGTGTCGTATCTTATCAGCTAGAAGTATGAAAGCAGTCACACAAACGATAACAGTTGACAAGCCTGACACATTGAAATCCAGCTAAATGTGAAAAATATTTTTTTTTCTTACAAACCTATAGCCACGTTTGGTTAAAAATCAAGCAATTATATGGATATTAGTTTGATATAAACTGATTAGTATATTTAAAGAGAGAGTAAGCAGGCTTCATTGATTCGCAATGTCGCAATGCTCTGGAAATTTATTGTACATGATCTATGATTTATAAAGTGTAAAAATCGATCTACAATTAAATTATGTGATCGGTTTTTCAATAAGGCATTGTTTAGACTTGGCTGCCGAACACATAATAATTACTTGGCAAGCAGTAGTACTCCGTAATGTTTCTACATATACATGGTGCTGCAACTTAATATAACATTTGACACTTTCTAAAAAAACATATTTGGGGTAAGACCTCAGCTGGCCTTCCTGTTTAATATTTCACCAGAATGTAGGGCGCATTAAATTGTGATAATTCTGTTAATTTAAGCAATTCATATGACATGACATAAAAGCAATGGAACAGGTACATTTACAGGTTGAATGTGAATATTTATTTGTTTAGAGTTTAACAGGCGGAAGGATTTAAGGGAATTGTTCTGCTATGGGCCACGTGGGCGCATGAATACATTGACATGGCTATTTATGTACAAATTGACGGGCGTCGCACATCGGGGAGTTTCAGAAGAGCTGGACGTACGTGATTTTGACAACACTTGGTCAGCATATCAACGAGATGATGGCAGTTGCTGTGAAAAATTGTCAGTTGCCTGGACCAAGAGAATCCGGCGTGTCGACAAAACAGGATATAGTGGCACCTGGATAAACCGCTCAATCCATTGCCACATGATCAAGTCGTTACCTGAACCAAGACGTTCGTGCATATTGAGAAGACAGGATACAGTCGTACCCTCGATCCTAAGGTGACAGGATGTCTGATCGTGTGCACAGAGTGCGCCACCAGACTGGCGAAGTCGCTGCGTTGCGCTGACAAGGAGTGTTTGTGTATTCCGTCTGAACTGTCAGGTGCGGGGCCAGTAGAAGGGAATTCTTTTTGACTTAGTAATGCATCGACGTTGTTATTATGGTCAATACTGTAACAATTTAATTTCAATTGCCACCTCAGTCATACTGACATGGTTGTTCAATAATCGTGGCAGTTCTTTGTTGGTCAACACAGTGGACCCTACCGTAGCTTCACATCGATAATGTATCTTAGATTTAAACCACAAGAGCAACTGGAAAAATATAAGGTCTAACTCACATCATGTGGAGAAGTGTAGAAGAAGAGATAGTATAAATAGGATGTAAATAAAAAAAACTGGAAAAATCATACCCAAAATAGTGTCTAGTAGAAAGTAATCGTTAATGGTATATGCTCAGCCCGGGATTCAAAAGGATTAAATGAAGAGCACTGGAGTAACATGATATGTTGCTGTCATTTTCTTTAACCCTGTGTAATTTTTGTGTCACTGATATATTTCTGTAATTTTTTTTAGCTTTCTCTGTCATTTTCTTTAACCGCGTTTATTGTTTTGATGTAATTTTCTTGACTGAATGAAAGAACAAACACAACGCATGCGCAACGACTGCGATGACATTATATTGATAGTCTCGTCAATGAAAAACTGTTCCACGTTTTTTCCAAATTGCATACTTTCCTATGAAACGTCATCCAAATCACTGAAGCGCGCAAGAGAATGATCAGTCACCGCACCGCGTCGCGCCGTTCATATCAGTGAAGCGCGCATGGGATTGGTCAAAGGTCGCGTCGCTCGTCCTACGCGATCCCGAAATATCAATCCGCGTTGCAGTGACATCAGTCGCCTTATAGCGTGGGCTAGCCGTGCATGTATACATATAACACAACCCGCCAGTACAGGTTCTGTGCGCTAGTGACCCGCAGGTTAACTATAAGCCATCATTAGTTGTACTACCCCACGGGAGCCACCCAATGCATTGGCAGTATACTATCCTTTATAACTGACTAAACTGAGTCCTTGAATACGTTCTATACTTTCAGTGAAAAAAATATACTGCTTTCACGTTGAGCGGGTTGAAATATAAACACATTTTTCCTTGGACAGGTGCGGTGACTGACCAATCTCATGCGCCCTTCACTGACATGGATGGCGCTTCATACCGTTGACCAATCCCATGCGCACTTCACTGACGAGGACGGCGCGACGCGGTACATTGACTGACCAATCCCGTGCGCGTTTCACTGGCTTGGAAGTGAAGCGCGATCTTCTGGACGGCGGTTTCTGTTTGACTCGATGTAGTTATGCATGCGCTTTAACTTGGTATGACGGATATGCAGACGCACCGATGATCGACGTTTGTCTCTGGCATTGCACTTCATGCTGGATTTGCTTGACAGCTCTAATGATCGGCTAATGGATTCATTCTTGTCAGTTGTAAGTATGTGTCGTGTCACCTGGAGTGCTGAAATTCCCAGACGCGTTTCTATTTCTATTTCTAACCCTGAAGTGTTGCTCGATCTTCATCTGTCATATTCAGTCGTTTCAGGCCACATGCCTTCACATGCTACTACCTTTTCCACCAGTTGTTTCGCTTACCCCCACGACAGACAATTCCATGTCGGTGGCAGTTCTCACATGAGCCAGAATAACAGCCCAGTGTTGCATAGATTATCTTTGGCATCTTAGTAGTTTTCATTATAATGTCACCAGCATAAAGTGTGTGTATATCTGTGTAGATTTTCTGGCATCGTGTTGTTACGCCCTCTGCAACAATTCTTGTTTTCAGCTATCACCATGGCATTCTCTCCCGGGAACATTCTGGATGAGAAAAATGCTCTCATGATATGTAGGAACTGTGTCTGACCGAGATGTGCTTTGTCAGCCTGCCGTTCTGTCGCGACTGTTGGAATGGCATCCTGTAACCCATGAAATGCTTTCGCATCACCGTCTGTTGCAAAAAAGATTCTGCCGATCTGTTGCTGGGTAAAGCTCACTCCGATTTGACGGTCTATTTCAAATATTGAGATTGGATCTACCACACGAATCGTGGCTGTACACGATTGATCGTCTGGGCACGACACATTTCGACCTTGTTTGCGAAGTTATGTTCGTAGTTTGCACAGCTTGGTCTCCATGTGAAAACCTATAATCTCATGCTTGTCCGTCTGCCATTCAGTCGCGGTTACCATTGCTTGACCTGCGCTTGCGCTCTGTCCACAACCATAGGTGTTTATCAGGGATGTTGAGTTGTACCTCACATCCGTGCTTATATTGATTGGTGCGCTTGCTGGAAGACCACGCATAACATTTATCTTTCTGGTGTTTTTCATCTACTGCTGTAGGTTATCAGTCGTGGACTGAGAAGTAATTGTGACAACCCGGTTGGTTGTCTTTTGCATCCCACTTCGACTTGGGGGAGGCGTGTTTGTTGTGGCCAGAATTTGTCGAAACTTTGTGTTTCCTATAGTTTAATTATGTAGTCCTACATGGATGGCTACATTTGGAGCACACGATTTCTGACTACGACTGCCCCTGTCTACTTCGGAATACAGTTTGTACATACGTGACTTGTAGTGACAGGCTGTACAGGACAATGACTGTTGCCAACACAAACCAATTTTTTTCTCCCGTACTTCTCAAACTGTACACGTAAAATTACAAAATAAAGTGACAAATCCGCCTGAAAATCCAGATGACTGTGACAGGAGACCAGTATATTGGGGCGGGGGGGGGGGTATATTCACACTAGTACAGCTTTCATCTGATAAGTTACATCAAAACAGAGCAAGTCACATTATAACGTAATTACTTAGCAGTCAACGTTAGTTCATTTCTGTTAATTAGACAGAGTCACATTTACTCAAGTCCATGTGAAAAAACACACATATATTGGGAGATGAGAACATCCTGGACAGGCCAAGCTGTTATCTGATATGGCCTAGTAAGCTGACCTAACTCTTCCACAGGGAAGGTGAGTTGTTTCTGAGGACTCCACTACGTAGGTTATGTAATGTTTTGCAATTCGACAAGTTATGACGTCTGGATTTTCATTAATCCACACTTGAAAGTTATATTTGGGTATGTTTAATATTGGTGTACTGCAGCACCAGGTAAACAAATTATTATAATTTTCAGTATGGAATAAAAACTGGCTATACAGAATTTGAATACAGAACACATGCTTGACTATTCCCAAGAGTATGTTACCAGTTCATTCGAGCAAGCTGATATAGTGAGTGTATTCAAGTTTTGTACTGGATTACAAGTCTCAAGCTGAAGTAGCTCATAATTGTGTGAAGTAGCTCATGTGTGTGTTCTGTCCAGCAGTGGTGGTGGTTCCTTGTGTATGTAAACAACTCCGTCAACTAGGTAGGACATAGATTTTGTACATGAATGCATAGTTTTCATTTAGCTTTATTAAGAGGCTAAATAAAACAAATTATGCACAATTACCATTTTTATTTGGGGTAAGGACCTGTTGACCTTCCTGTTTACTGTTTCACACGAATGTAGGACACGTGAAATTGTGAAATGGGAAATTAATAAATTCATATTATGTGACTTGAGTGCCTTTGAGCAGGGATATGCACAGGTTATAGAACCAATTGGCTGTAAAATAGTGCATTTTTGAGAGTTTAACTGGTGGAGGGATTTGTGGGAATTGTTCTGGTATGGGCCACGTGGGCGCATGAATATATGGCTATTTTATAAATATTGACGAGCATCGCACGTGGGGGCATTTTAAAAGAGCTGGAAGTATGTTATTTTGATAAAAGTTGGTGAGCATGTCGTATGGATGATGGCAGTTGTTGCACATTTTTTAAAGACTTTTTCATGGTCAGGTATTCTTATAATCAGACAAAACGTTAACATGGCCACCAATGCAATTATCTACTGTGGTCTTACTCCTACTACACGATGATTGTAGCTGACAGGAGAAGCATAGTGCCTCCACTTCCAACAGATGATGTCCGTATCAGAGACATATGTCATGAACTCATTGAAGCGCTTGAACACTAATAAAGCTGCTGGCCCTGACATAATTTCTTCAAGACTTCTCAAACTCTGCTACATCATATGCTAACATTAAACATTTTGGAAAACAGCAAACATCTTGCCTGTTCCGAAGAAATGCAATCCGTCACAAATGAACGACTACCGTCCTACCTCACTCACACCAGTCATGTCTAAATGCCTGGAGAGAGCTAACATTTCTTCTAGACATTGTTCAAAAACAGCATGATCCGTTCCAGATTGTCTACCGTAGCAAGCGTTGTGTTGATGATGCCACCCTTTACCTCATCCAGCGAGTGACCAGCCACCTAGACAAAACAGGCACTTATGTAATAATCCTATTTGTGGACAATAACACCGCATTCAACACAATCAGCCCGGCCATCCTATATAACAAACTGCAGATAACGAATGTGCCTCCTGAGATAAATTGTTGGATTTTTTACTTTCTGGTTCACAATGGTTTACTGTGAGTGGGGCTACATCGGATGTGACAATCTGTTCACGGGCACCCTACAAGGCTGTGTCCTCTCGCCGGTGCTATAAACAGTTTATATAAATGACTGTGTCTTTCAGTGTTCCAGAGTTGTCAAAATAAAGTATGCAGATGACCTTGCATGCTGTGGACTGACCCAAAGTGGTGATGCGGGTGACTACAGACGATAAATTTCCTCCCTTGAGAACTGGATTAACGAACAGAAACTGTTCATAAACTAAAACGAAAGAGCTCATCATTCACTTCAGGAAGGGAAAGAAAGAACACGCACCAGTAAAAATAGACACTGAAACCATTTGATCAACATCTAATACATCGTCGCCTCTGGTAAAATTTCAAGGAGAAATACTATATGGGGCTAATTAGATGGATAATGTTTGATTTTGATGGGGCCTGGTACGTGTGTACCACTTGTAACATGGCGAAGTTGACACTGATAACATGATTGTGTTAGTTGCTTGTGTTTCCTTTTTTTTTTTTAAATGAGAGAAACAGCGAGATAGGATACTCTATGTTTCAGCCTATTGTTACGATTCCCGTTGGTGACCATGTTAACGTTTTGCATGATTATAAGAAAACGGGACAATATAAAACTATGAAACATCTTAATTGCCGTTGTTATCATTTAATAGATAAGTTGGTCGAGTTCAGTCAAAATGTCTTACTTCTAACTCATTTAAAATGCCATACCCGTCAATGTTGTGCATGCATTAATTCTCACACGTGCCTTGTGGAGAAAAAAAATTGCCAAAAATCCTTCCGCATATTGAAATCATCTAGACATCCACTGTTACACTGTCAATATGTTCTATCACCAAACTTGTCAATGTGCTTGCTAAAATATTATCATGTCAGATGATATGATTTTTTTAATTACCATTATCTAAAATTTAAGTGCCATACATTCGTTTGTAACACACCAGGAAGTGTAACTGAGGAATGATCCCAAATAGGAAAGCTTTTTTATCTGAGAAAGTCTTATATTTTATAACGAGTTGCGGCACAATGTATATATAAACCCATTATGGAAAACGTGTCACGTCATTAGTATTTGTTTCACAGCCAAATCAAAACAATGCCCTGCCCATAATATTAGCTGAAAACCACTCCATAAATTTAATTATAGGTTAATTTTAACAATTGATAAATCATAGACCATGTACACAAGATTTCTAGAGCATTGCGAACCAAAGAAAAGTACATACTGTCTCTTTAAGTATACCAACTACTTATTTAAAAATTAGTATTTATATAACTGCTTGATTTTTAACCAAATATGGCACAACTTTGTCAGAAAAGTGACAATTTGTAACATTTAACATAATTTTTAGTTATTTCCATTGCGTCAGACTTGTTCATTTTTATTGTTTATGTGACTGCATTCATGTTTCTACTGGATTGGGACATTGAGTATTGCTTTAATTGGATACGCCACCATAATGGGGTATCGCATGACCAGATACCTGTTGCGGCCACATTTGAAAATGCTGATCATCGCAATGCTTCCAGTGGTTGAGACACAACCATCATACAAATATTCTGTCCAAATTTGTTACACAATATTACAAATATACTGGGCCATATAACAAATATCACCAATGAATATTATGGTGCAATATAACTACTTGCGCCCTCGCAAACTGGTGCTATACCTTTAATTTTTACAACATTTCCATTTTGGCATCCGGTCTCTACCATGCTATTCGTCATTATTACTGGTGTCCGCCTTTTACAAGCAAAGTGTTCTCTTTTCCTATGAAACTATGTCTTTTGAAATAGTTAAGTCTTCTGTAAACCACTTCGTGGTTAGGGTTAGCTAGATATTGGGTTAGCTAGGGATGGGATTAGCTAGATATGGGGTTAGCTATGGTTAGGCTTGCATGCCTTTATCTCCTTGTGTCATTTCACTTACAAAGAATTGCACACAATACGAGTATTGAGACGTGGTAAATAGACATGTATTAACATTATCGTTGATTTTCAATAACTATTTTTTCTTATGTTAAGCTTTTAGCTTACCGTAGACTCTTTCGGGCAATTTTAACAAATGACAAATTTACACACGTGCCTTGTGTAAAAAATAATGACAAAAATCCTTCCGCCTATTGAAATCTTCTAAACATCAACAGTTACAATGTCAACATGTTCTACCAGCAAAGTTGCCAATGTGCCTGCTCAAACTTATATCTAAATTTACTGTGCATTACATTCCTCTGTAGCTCGCAAGGAAATGTAACTGAGGCATGATCCCTCTACGAGTTTTACAGGCGGGTCGTCGACCAGGTGGCATATTGTCGTGCACTTCGTCACGATGGCGAAAACAGGTTAGCTTTCAGCTGGGACAAAGGCATATGACAATCACCGCCTTTACAACTAGTCGCACTATGTCATTTGTGAATAATAGGTTATTATTTGGTAATGGAATAGTGCATAGAGTATCATTAGTTGACGGAACGCTGACATATTTATATCAATCCAGATTGTTTAGATTGCAGTACACTCCGTCTAGATGAAATGAGATAACAACCCAGGAGCTAACAACCAAATAGCTAACAACCCAGGAGCAAACAACCCAGGAGCAAACAACCCAGGAGCTAACAACCCAGGAGCAAACAACCCAGGAGCTAACAACCCAGGAGCAAACAACCCAGGAGCTAACAACCTAATAGCTAACAACTCAGGAGCAAACAATCCTGTAATATAATTATCGCCTCCATTTATGTCAGTCGATAATGGACCGATTCGAGTCATCTTGGCCGGATACCACAATAAATACATACATAGTTACAAGCTAGTGCACATATATAACGATAACAGTATCAATAAAACACTGTCAACAAAATAATGCAAACGTAATTTTTTATTCTGAAAATTGGCCGACGATTATTCAACTGACATATTATGGAATTATCTGTATCATAACAAAATGGGAAGTCTCCAAATTGGACGTTTTTACACCGTGACTTATCAAAGATGTGAATAGCCATGCTCTAGACGATCACCAGCACTGTTTTTGTTTATGTTTGACATTGTCACGATGTCAATTTAGGCATTATGGTGGGTGTCGTGTCGTAGTGGTTAGCGCATGGTTCGATGTAGTCTACGCGCAGTAATTGCATCGTGGTTGATGGCTTCCAGAGAAGCCGAGTTAGTGTTGGCAGGAACACACATACCGGGGGTAAAGTGTAAAGCGCTTTTAGTGATCCTTTAGTTTTAGTGATGGACTAAAATATAAGCATTTATATTAATCTTTAAATTTCGCATATGCGGTTACTATTAATATATAATGCACTAGTTTTTATATATGTATGCACAGGGTTTAAGAAGGAAGTTCCAGATGGCAAGTTGACAAGGAAGCCATTGGCTTACCAAGAGTCCAACATTTTTTTCATCTATGTGTAGCCCTCTCTTATCAGATATCTGTCAATTCTATTTTAAACATATTCACACTACTAGCATTAACACAATCATTTGGCAGTTTGTTCCATTCATTTATCAAACTATGTGAGAAAGAGTACTTTCTCATGTCCAACCTACACTGCTCCTTAACTAATTCTGCTTTTTGTCCTCTGGTTCTACTACCTTCTTTAAGTTTGAATAACGTATTCCTATCAACATCATCATAACCGTTCACTATTTTAAACACTTCTATTTGATCTCTTCTTAGTCTCATTGTCTCTAGTGTTGTCAAACCACATTGTAATAAGCAACTTTCGTAACTAAGGTCTCTCAATTCTGGAATCATTTTGGTTGCTTTTCATTGTATTCTTTCTAGCTTGTCTATGTCCTTTTTACGATATGGCCTCCATGCTTGAATACAATATTCCAAATGTGGTCTAACTAATGCTTTGTACAGGGGTACAATTAGCTGTTTCTCCTTATATGTGACAGTTCTCCTAATTAGCCCTAGAATTTGATTTCCTTTCGAAGCAGCAATCCCACATTGCTCTGAAACTTTCACGTCAGCACTAAATGTTACTCCTTTTCTTGTGTGGTTCTACCTAGTACAACATCCCCCATTTTATATTCGTCGTTAATATTTCCATGTCCTATGTGTATACATTTACATTTCCCAAAATTGAATAACATTTGCCATTTTTCTGACCATTTTAACTAATTTATCTAGATCATCCTGTAAACTTTGCTTATCTGTATCACTAGTAACCTTTCTGATTACATTTGTGTCATCTCTAGATATGTCATATATATATATATATATATATATATATATATATATATATATATATATATATATATATATATATATATATATATATATACATACATATATATATATATATATATATATATATATATATATATATATATATATATATATATATATATATATATATATATATATATATATATATATATATATATATATATATATATATATATATATATATATATATATTATTTAACATGCCTGATGACGGTGACCCGTCATCTACTCACTTTGTAATTTCGTAAAAAAAACATAAGAGTTTGGTTAGATACGACCTTGCTTTTAGGAACCAATGTTTAGATATATTTATTAATTTATGTTATACAAGGAATTCCACAATGTGGTCTCTAATTAATGTTTCGAGTAATTTACATACAACTGATGTTAAACTCACTGGTCTGTAATGTTCTGGTTTGTTCCTCGATCCTTTCTTAAATAGCTGCGTAATGTTTGTTTCTATCCATTCTGAAGGAACTATTCCTTCTTCTAGTGACAAATTAAACAAATTTGCAAGTGGTGTACTAATATGTTCAACAATTTCCTTAAGCAGTTTTGGTGGTATCCCACCAACTCCAGATTATTTATTGTCTTTCGTTTTTTTTTTTTTTTCCTGAAATAATTTTGCACCTAACAGCTTCATCGTAATCTGCTTCCCTTTCTAATTTTATTTAACATGCCTGAATAGATTCTTTAGCATATAAAATAACGCCCCCTCCCCTTCTTCCTATTCGATCTCTCCTAAACATTACGTATCATGGCCATCCTAATTCAGCATCTGTTATGTCTGTGTTGGCCCGTGATTCGGCAATAGTAATTATGTGAGGGTCAATATCTTCTACTATAATGCTTTTTTATTTACTATACTCCTAACATTTAAACAAACACATCTATAACCTGCTTTAAACATGTTTTTCGGACATTTTGTTATTGGTTTGTCTGTACTATTGGTCTCTTGAGACATATGTAAGTAATCACCCTGCGCTTCTAATTTAAATAGTGTTTACTACCAACAATATTTGTAATGCTACCAATGACACTGTCTACTGCTGCTGTGAGTCCATCCTCAAATACTGCTGCCCCTTTCCACTTAGTTCGTCCTTCATGTACATATCAGCCCTTCCAACAAAACTTCCCCACAAATCCACAAAACCAACTTCCTCTTCCCTACATAGCTTCTCGAGTAGCATGGTAATTGCCATCCCCGGCAAATTTGATATCTATGACCCCTCCTTCCTATTACTGGTAAAATTCCTGCTCAACCCGCGCCTGCTTTAGTGTTCTGACCAAATTCCTGTATTTCCTAACTGTGGCAGTTGTACCCTCCCTCTCTACGCTATTTTCCCCTACGTGTACTAAAACAGATCCACCATGCCCGAACCCACGATGTTTCCTACCCTCTCAGTTATCGCCTCTATTTTGGCCCCAGACAAGCAAACTACTACTTCATCTCCCTTGTTTAAGACTCTGTCAGTCTTCTTAACTATTGAGTCCCCCACAAACACCCTCGCTCTCTTTCTCACCCCCTCTATCACTGCCTCGGAGTAGCTCTTCCGATTGATCCCCTCCGTCACCTTCTGTCCTGCAGCCTTGTCACTTGGTGGCAGACTGTTATCAGGCTATCTCTCACTCATCAACCAGTCACCTTTCCCTCCCGTCTCCTGGCTAACTTAGGCTCCCTTCGCCTTCCCTCCTGGCACCTTCCCTCCCATCTCCCTCACTCCCATCGCCTTAACTATCGTCTCCCCCCACGAACTCCTTCGCTACTGTCTCCCCCACTCCCCATTCCTTCGATCCATTTGTCTTCCCTCCCATTTCTTTCCTTCTCGTCTCGTTACGTCGTGTCTCCCTACGACCTGACACCTTACCTCCTCCCAGCCTCCTCCCAGGCTGAGATGAGCTCTCCCTAGCATCTCTCTCGTCGACTTCCCCCACTTTATCATCTATTGTCCCCCCCCCCACCAGAACATCTGGCACAACCCACCTGCTCCCTTCCCACCATCGCCACAACGAGTAGCCTCAGCTGTTCGAACTCCACCTCAAGTTCCTTCATCCTCGTACATCCCCTACATTCAAAACTAAAACTACCCGCCTGAACATCAGCCTAGGACTTCTTACACCCGGACTTGACGAAGTCCACCCAGTTGCTACAACTGCTGCATATTAAATGCCTGGTGACCTTTACCTGTCGTTTGCACGGCGCCATTACAACATGTTTACTTAATATGATTGCTACGTTAGCCTCGAATAAGTGTTGAGTAATGTTTTTGTGCTCAAAAGAACAATTTATATACTTGCTAACGATGTCTTTTCTACTAAGCTCACACGAGAAAAGAAAATGAATACGGAGAACACTGTGCAATCAATACAACGAAGTCAGTGTAAACCAACTGATGCTAAAATCCTGTTGTTAATTCCTTTTTAACGAAATCGTTTACTACAACTATGTCAGGTATTACCTTATGTGTGTAATTTGTGTAAATGTATCACTTTATCTAATATATATTAAAAAATGTATACGATAGTTTAGTATACCAGTTTAATTCACGACCTGTAAACAAACTCCCCCTTATCGCTCGTTGAAATTGATTCCTGCCTCTGTTTACAAAAACAGTTTATACTGCCTCTGTTTACAAAAACAGTTTCTTAATATATGTCTTTAAATAAGAAGTTTGTGCATATAGCATATTTGTAGTAGTAATACTTATTCTAACCAATATTTCACGTTTTCTTACTATTCACTATGCTATCTCAATTTGGTAAACAACTCTATTAACGCTCATTGACTTCCCTGTCGGAGTACGGAACTAACTTACTCTAAAATCCTGCCTCTAGTAATTAACAAAAACTGTTTTCTAATATATGTCTACAATACGTTTATGTATAATATATATGCAGTAGTAATACTTATTCTATTCAATATTCCACATTTTTTCTGCAAATTTTCTACACAAATTTCACGTCGCTGCTGCACCAAGATTACGGAAGTCAAGTCAATGATGTATATGTATAAGGCGCCTGCACGGGTCCTCGCCTTAGGACCTTTTTAAATGTCAATAGGGAACAAGCAGGGCCGATACTAGGGCAACAGCCGGACATAACCCGGACGTTGCAATGACTCCCTTGCGGTGTGTCGATTCGTTCGTGAACATACATGTCGGGGTGAACATAGATTGTCCGTTCAGGTAGATCTTCCGGGGTGAATATACAGAGACATGATTGAGAAAGAGAGGTAGATAGAGAGAATGAGTGAGAGTTAGAGAAAGGTAGATATATATATATATATATATATATATATATATATATATATATATATATATATATATATATATATATATATATATATATATATATATATATATATATATATATATATATATATATTTATTTATACGATACCGACCATTTTGGAACAATCTTGCGACTATTTTGGGACATTTTAACATTTTGGACCATCATCCATGTTCCAAAAAAGTCAAAGCCTCTCATAATTAGGAAAGAAACGTGTGATGTATATTTATCATGTATTTACGTGGCATACTATATCATAATGTTGAAAATAAGTAATTTTCCTAAAAATGTTGCTTATTTGGACAGTTATGTAGAGTTCTTTTTTTTCGTTTTTTTGCAGACCGACCATTTTGGTACATGCCTAAAAACCTCCAATAGCATTATTTTGCCGTATATATTGACCCCAACTTTTGCATGAAGTCTCCGGTATTAATTGTCAACGTGGTGTGCAAGTTTAGTTGTAGCCCATGAAGAAATAAAGAAGTTTGCAAATATATATATAGTATTGTGAAATATATTTTATCCATCGCTGTTGTCCTTGACCTTGGGCCGAGTTGCCCCCGGAGACGATATAAACGACTTCTGTCGGTGACATCCGCTGTTGAAATTACACGGAGGCGGGTGAGTTCTGTTCGTTTTGTTAGTGTGTTTATTGTTGATATAAATATAAAACCGTTCCTGTTTAATTATACGAAGTGGTGGCGTGTCCGAGCGGAAGTATCAGCGTTTGCATGTTAACTTAAATTATGTTGCATTCCAAATATGCGTAGGGCCTGCATGTGATGTACGGCTATTTATTTCGAATAAAAATGTCAGCCTATACGGTATTATTCGGGTCTGCACGCGTATTTAATTTAGGCAATTCCATCATATACGGTTTTTTATTGGGGTCTATGTGGATATTTATAATTATATGCATCACAGATACAATGTTCTGAGAGCGATAAAACCCCATTTAGAAAGATCGCCGGCATACCATGCCGCTGTTTCGCGGGCAAAACTTGAACTTTGGTCTTTGCCAGTGATAAAGCTACACTTTGCCAGTTCACGTAATGCGATGCAACCATACTCTCTTTAGTGTTGCCCTTAGTTACGTAAACAGTCAAACGCCTTGTGTGGGGCTGCTGGGTGCCAGGGCTGTACCACCAGCCTGTGGCTGGTGATGGGTCACTCCATTTGTGTAAGTAGGGGTGGCGGGCTAGGGGGAATAACCTTCATTATCTTAAAAAGTAATATAATTTGATGTTGTTTGCACCAATATGAAACTAACAAATATAGCTATATTTCATTCACTGCAATATAGCTGCTAATAGCCACAAACACGTAGAAGTGTAAGTTAGTTGGCAGCCCGTGCCCCACCAGCTGGTCAGCTGTTACAATGAATGGTGTCTATAAATAACGCAGTGAGGGGTGGCTCAGATTGTGGGTTCTATTCTAGGGCCTACTAAGCCAAAACAATAAAGGCAGTACTTTTTACTTTTAAATAGAATAAATATTTGGTTTAAAATTTTGAAGAGACTGTAGTGGTAGAAATATGTTTATGCAGAGAAGAATACCAAATAGCCAAGCTATCATTTGTAATCTTACATATATAAATTTATGTCAAAAATAGAATCATCAGACAACAAATTAGTTTGTGCCATTTAAATAGTGATATCAAGTGGGATTCCAGAATTAGGTATAACTGGGTAAATTTTCTATATGTGTACTATATAAATTATATGTGTAAGTTAGATAATCGAGTGTGGATAACTACTACTGTAAGTTCATGTCTCTGTAATGAAGTAATGCATATTTTTATTGTCTATCTCTTATATTGTCAGTTCATTTCCACCAATTCCAAACCTGTACAGTAACATCATTATTGTAGTTATACATGTGCATTAATATAGCAGTATTTATATTGTTTTTAAGGTAATCATGGCACTATCACATGGCAAGCAGATGGTAAGTCTACATTAATTCACAGTATTTTCATGTGAAATCTGTCTTTTAAAAATACTATCAAATGAATTTGACACAGAACAGGCATTGAAAAGTTTAATTAATTACTATATCATTTCTGTTGTTTACTTTCATCATAGTAATATGTACTATCATAAAAAGTGTTGTTGCAGTAATCCTATGTACATGTATATTATGTTTATGTATATATATATATATATATATATATATATATATATATATATATATATATATATATATATATATATATATATATTATATGTGTGTGTATATACAAATATGTCTCACAATTTCAGCTCAAGGCTAGTATTGCACCCACAAAGGTATTTATTTATGACTATTAATACACCTACTTACTTATTATTAGTATTCCTGACACATTAACAACTTACCAAGTCATTTGTTTACTGCATGATTTTCATTAATGACAACATAGGTTGTTTTCTTGTAGTGGAGACAGTGGAGAACACAGAGAGTGAGCAGATGAAGGAAACACCAGTGTTGGTTCACCTGGTAAATATGTTGCATGTTTAAATGTTCTATTGGGTATATTGATTATAAGTCTAGTTTATTGCTTGCACAAATATACACACACTCATACACATACACACCCACACAGACATGCATTCTGGTAACATCATTTTAAATATTTATATATATATATATATATATACACATATGTATATATATATATATATATATATATATATATATATATATATATATATATATATATATATATATATATAACTTGTGTCTCATTCACCATGCTAATGTACGCGTATATTAATTTTGTGTAGGTCTACGCATGAATTGGACACCCAGGAAAACAGCACTTATTAGGAAGACTTTCCATGAATGGTTGAGTCTTCCAAGTCCATGCAAGAGGCTGCCTGGCGAGATGTGCTTGACCATGTCAAAGGATACGCAATACTGCTAGACGCATTCTGTCAGCAAAACAATTCTATTTGGATACCATTTTGGGAATCCTTGGGGGGGGGCATTTATTATTAGGAATTATTTTGGTATGTGCCAGAGGCACTGGGTGTTCTTGATCATGCAATATTCAATCTTTGATTCACAACTACAAGTGTTGCATGCTTTCATCAACGGTAATAGTATTTGCTTAAACAATAGTGGTCTAACACTGACATATGGTTTAAATGTAATACGATGGAGCATGTGTTTTGTATTTTAGTGATTGTGCTACACAAAAATTATATTACCACAATTTGATTATGGTGGACATAATATATACAAAAAAGTTTGATGGTTAATTTCAAAAACTGATGGTTTGCTTACTGTTACATTGCAGGTAAACAGGTATTGCTCAAATTCATGAAAGAGAACGAGATTCACTGCAGCCTGTATGCGAAGGTTAGGACCAAGATCATGAATGAGCAGCGCAAGATACAAATGAAGGCCCGCAAAGTGTTGTACGACAAATGAAATTGTTAACTTGAATTGATGGACAAAATAACAACATTTTTACAATTTAAAGAGAGTTTATTAGTATACAAGTTATGGTATTGACATTTCATACTAATGTACGTAAATACAGTAAACCTCGGATATAACAAATTGCTTGGGTCTGGCCAATTTATTTGTTATATCTGAAATTCGTTAGATTCAAAATGTGTTACATAAGGGTTGGGCAGTGTGCCACTTTATGGAATAGAATATATGTACCAATGGTGGTCATGAGATTAAAATATGGGGCCAGGCCTGTATTTTTTTATTTCACAGTCGATTCGTTATATTCGATGATATTTCAATGGATTTTGGCCATTGGGCCGACAAAATTGTGCATTTTATCCGAAATACGTTATAAAAATGTATTACACGCTCAGAAATTAATAAGAAATTCAATTAGAAAAATGTGGTCCAATTATTCGGTATAAGTGACAATTCGCTATAAGCGAATTCACTATATCCGAGGTTTACTGTAGTTTTTAATATGACTATTGACTTTCAGAATGGTGTTGTGATGTTATGACATTGCATGTTATGCATATATGGACTGAATCAGCAAACAATTTTTTTTGTATTCATAAGAAGAATGATTAGGCTGTTCTGCTAGAGAGTAGAGACCTCACTGCTTTAATACTATTTAATACTTCGTACTTGGTGTCGCAGCAACATAATGGTTCAATTCCACTGAAGCATAGAACAGTTCTTGCTGTGATTCTTGTGTGATGCAGAAGTCCTGAAAGAGACATTGTGTCTTAATTAATTGATGTGGCATACCCCCCCCAATTATTTAAATAAAAAGTGTATATGTCTGATTGTCATACATGGCACCACTATTACACTTTCTGACAATTTTGATGTTGCTTCAGTAATGCATATATATTGTGTTGTCCAATGTTTTGATGTTGTAGTATGAATGCCAACATTAACTTCAAAATACTGGCAACACTGGATTATATATGTGTGCATGTTTACGCGACTGACGCTACTAAATGTAGATGACCTTAAACTATGTTACCCAATGAATATTAGACGACAGAACATTTGTCCTACCTATCTGGCTATGTATACTAACATTTGAAAGGATCTGCATGTAACAGTAAACTTGTATTATAGTTATTTTGATAAGCGTTTAAATATGTTTAATGCTAACATTTAAGTAGATTAGCAATCGACATCCAGGTAAATTTGTGAAATAGATGTAGAGTCAGACTGACTAGGTGTAGGGACATGGATCCGACTCGCAGGGAACAGCGAGGTGGATTTGTATTCACTGGAAGTTGGTATAAATATTTTTTTTAAATATAACATTGTAATAAATACAGGTAATACTATAATGTGACACAACATGGGAGCTACTAATTAACATTTGTATTTGTTTTAACTGTTGTGTCAACTGTACATTTTAAATTGATGTATTGAATAGCAGCCAGAACAGCATTTATTTAACTAAATTTTATATATAATTGTACAATAAATTATAAAATAAATGCATTATATATAGGGTAAAGATGCATTACTATACTATTAGATTGGCATAGATCTGAATTATTTAATCGACCCTTATTTAATAAATAGACGTTGTTACGGATATGGGCACTGACAAGCTGAAACAGCCAATTTTATAGGTCTGAACTCTACTATTAACCATAACACCAAACTTAATATATAAAACAAACCCTAAAGCTAAGGTAAATTCTAACTAGAGGCTACTCTATAAATTACAACATACTTTTGGGCGATGATAACAAACAAGCGGAATAGCCATTGTCATTGTCGAACACGCGAACTGCGGCACTTCTAGTTCTGCTTGGCGATGGCCTATGCATGGCTATGCAACGACTTCATTGTTTTCACATTTCACTGATTGCGTTGTGTAATCCATGACTATGCGCAAATATCTATGTGTACATTTATAATCACCCAATCATACAATATTTCATATAAAATAAAATATAATGATGGTAAAACATGCAAACAACTAAGTTTAATAGCACTACAATAACAATTGACCGGGTTTGCGGTGCAGTGTGTGGGCGATAAAACAGCAGTTCCTACTCTAATGTCAAACAAACACCTACGTATGAAATGTTTTCTACTCCTCTGCGTAATAGTTATGGCCAAGTTGGGCGATGCGTCATCCCGGATTTCTCTCCGTTGGTATGGAATCGATACATATTTCAATAAACATGGAACTGACTGAAATAACGCAACATTTTCGTACTTATTAAGTCTGTGCGACATTTTCTCAGCCGAGTGCTACTGCATTTTCATTGGCTCTTTCGCATGTGTCCCAAAACGGTTGGTATTATGGATATAAGTACCAAAATGGTCGGATTTTTGCATGATCATTTGACGTTGACTTTTTTGGAACAACTATTTTGGAACACAAAATGTATATTTGTAATAAAAGTACACATTTATCTTTTACATACGTGAGAACATAAAGTTAAGCTTACTTATATGTGTTTTACTAATTTACTTCAAAATGTTTTAATTATATACCGTATTTCGTTTTGTACCAAAATGGTTGGAGTTTTGGTACATGTCCCAAAATGGTTGGTGTTGTATATATATACATGTATATATATATATATATATATATATATATATATATATATATATATATATATATATATATATATATATATATATATATATATATATATATATATATATATATATATATATATATATATATATATATATATATATATATATATATATATATATATAGATAGATAGATAGATAGATATATAGATTAGATGTAGATAGAGACAGAGATAGAGAGATAGACAGAGAGGTAGATAAAGAGAGATGTAGAGAGAGATGTAGGGAGCGAGGTAGAGAGAGAATTAGAGAGCAAGGTAGAAAGCGAGATAGAAAGCATGGTATAGAGCGGGGTAGAGAGCGGGGTGTAGAGAGAGAGAGGGGAAGGGAGCGAGAGAGGGAGAGAGGGATCGCGAAGAAGAGAGGGGGAGGGGGAGAGTGGGAGAGAGATACAGAGAGAGAGGGGGAGGGAGGGATCGAGAGGAAGAGAGGGGGAGTGGGAGAGTGGGAGAGAGATACAGAGAGAGAAAGGGGGAGGGATTGAGGGATCGAGAGGAATAGAGGGAGAGAGAGAGAGAGAGAGAGGGGGGGGGGAGGGAGAGTCCTTACTTAAAATATATAATTTAGTTGTGCAGACATTGATCACGTTAGCAGTGTCGCTGTGCTAACTGACCCACATATTAAACTAGACGCGAAGGGTGGTTACTTAGAGGTGCCTCAAACAGGGCAGGAGGCCACTAGTGCACACAAGCCAGTAACAAAATATTTAAAAAAATATTTCTGAAGCTGGTTTGAAATGCGTGTGTTTAAAGGCAAGAAGCATAGTAAATACGAAAAACGAATTAAACGTTATGGTTACATATATTGACCCTCACATAACTGCTATAGCCAACATAGACATTGCAGATGCTGAATTAAGCCTGACAGTATAGGTAATGTTTAGGAGATATCGAATTGGTCGAAGGGGAGGGGAAGTTATTTTATATATTAAATAATCTATTCATGCTTAATAACTAAAATTTGAAAGGGAAGCAAGCAGACTGCGATGAAGCTGTTTGGTGAAACATAGTTAAAATAAATAAAATACTAACTATGCGATTGGTTTACCGAAGTCCAAGCATAAACGAAGAGGATAAAAAAAAATACAAAACGCAATAAAGGAAGTGAGTAAATGGGAATGCATCGTAATGGGATATTCTAATCACAGACACATACAGTGAAAATATATAGAGTGTACAGGAAGAGATGACCAACAGTTTACATTTTTAATTCAGGAGAACTTCCTAACTGAACGCGTACTAGAACTAACCAGGTGAGAACATGTATTAAATATATTAAGTGCTGATAGGAAAGGTTCAGAGCAGTGTGGTATTGAAGCTTCAAAGGGTAATCAATGTGTTTGGTTGATTAAGATATATATATATATATATATATATATATATATATATATATATATATATATATAACTTACAAGGAAAATATATAACTTACAAGGAAAAAAAGCTAATTATACACCTATATAAAGCAATAGTTAGGCCTCATTTAGAATAATGTGTAAAATCTTAGAGATCATATCGTAATAATGGTATAGAGGAGAGCAACTAAAACGATTACATAATTTAGAGACCTTGGTTAGGAAGAACGCATACAATAATATGATTTAACAACCGTATAGACAAGGAGGTTAAGAGATGATCAAATTGATGTATTTGTGATAGTATATGGGTAAGAAAATATTGATTTTTTTTTTCACTGAAGAAATATAGTAAAACTGAGTAATTGCTAGCATCGTGAATATGTTTAAAAACAAGGTTGACGCATATCTCTGAGGGCAGGTTACACGCAGGTGAAAACTGTTGGGCTCTCGATATGCTTGGTTTTTTTATGCACTTGCCATCTGGGCCTTTGACAATGATGGCAATATTGCTAAATCGCGTTAAATCCTGTTAAAACTGCGATTAAATATTAAAATTGCTATTTTCCTGCTATGTACATGCTAGCATTCTCATTTATGCTTTGAGAAGTAATATCACCGCCCTAGTCTCAGACAAAAAACACCTTGCCTGGTGGACTTTTTCTCTCTATGCGCGAATGATTGGCAGTTTAACCGGTAACATACGTTCCAGTGTCGTCTCCACGTTGGGCACCTCCGTCAAGGTATGCCATACCCCGATCTCCAGTCGTGGCACTGCGCCTTGCAAAAAACACCCCAGCTGTTGTCGTGTGTTATAATGCTATGTGAAGTAAAATGATTCCAGGCCAGTAGTACTGCATTCGTGTGTCTTTGATAAAAAAGACGATTGGTGTAATATAACACCTGTTTAGCTGCATCTGTGAAACATACTGATGTGACAGCCGTGCACATGATCACTCCGGAGTATTTCTCATAAATTGGCTGGCACTTTACTGGCTGTTAGTCAGTAAGTCGAACACGGCCAAGGGGAACATCATTGCTAACACTCGTTCGCGTCTCCGGTGAGTGATAGATATTCTATTTCGGGCGGCTGCGGTCATACAGACCAGGTAGGCGAGATGGTTTTTGTAGAGCATGAACATAAAAGTAGTGTAAAGTGTACAAGGACTGATAAACTTTGTGTTATATAATTATAGTAGTCAAGCTGTAATAAATGCAACTTTATCATACAAACTTGCATTAAAGTGGTTTATCCTTAAATTAGGCATACTTTTACAATCCGCAGCCTACAAAAACCCAGTCGTAATGTTATATGAATTGTGACATACCGGATCCTAAGATGTTGGTGTAATGTTGACGGGTGGTTTAGGCTGATTTCGCAGATCGAGGCATTGTTTCACACGGAACAGTTAATCTTTTGTGCCGATATTAATACGCGTTCTAATATAATTTAATGTAGCTATGCTTGTAAACTTCAAAACAATAAGTCATTGCATAAATTGCAATAAAAATACTACAATTTGACTTGATCAGTTTTGCCTATTCAGGATATTCACACAGTGAATGTGGTAATTATACTAATTCTGGTAAAAACGGTTGCAGTAATATTAATGTAGACTACTGTTATTACAGAGAATCGCAATTTGCGTTCAAATAAAACAAACTTTATGCCATAATTTTTTATTATTCTTTTAAATACAAAAAGTTTAAAGGAAACAGTGACAATTTTATTTCAACAGTTTTGCCCATTCAGAATATTCATACAGTGAATATACCGACACACACATTGCCGTTTCACCACCAATATGTGGTGCCGTTTCACCACCAATATGTGGTGCCTTTGCACCGCCAATATATGGTGTTGTTGCACATCCAACATATGGTTCGTTCCACCGCCGATATATGATGCAATTGCAACACCTATATATGGTGCCACTGCGACAACGTTGCGCCGAAGGTTACTGCGTCGTTAGCAGTGTCGCTGTGCTAACTGACCCACATATTAAACTAGAAGCGAAGGGTGGTTACCTAGAGGTGCCTCAAACAGGGCAAGAGGCCACTAGTGCATACAAACAAGTAACAAAATATATGGAAATAATTTCTGAAGCTGGTTATGAATGCGTGTGTTTAAAGGCAAGAAGCATAGCAAATAAGAAAGACGAATTAAACGTTATGCTATGAGATATTGACCTTCACATAATTGGTATAGCTAATAGAGACATTGCAGATGCTGAATTCGGACTGATAGGAGATATCGAATAGGAAGAAGGGGAGGAGGAATTATTTTATATTTTATACATAATCTATTCATCCTTAGTAACTAAAATGTGAAAGGGAAGCAGACTGCGATGTAGGTATTTGGTGAAATAAAGTTAAAATAAATTAAACACTAACTATTGGATTAGTTTACCGAAGTCCAATCATAAACGAAGAGGATAACACAAAAATACAAAACGCAATAAAGGAGGTGAGTAAAGGGGAATGTATCATAATGAGATAGGTTAACCACAGGCACATACAATGAACATCTATAGAGTGTACAGGAAGTGAGGACCAACAGTTTCTATTTTTTATTCAGGATAGCTTCTTTACTCAACGTGTGCTAGAACCAACCAGGTGAGATTATGTATTAAATATATTAAGTGTTTTTATGAAAGGTTCACTGCAGTGTGGTATTCAAGCTTCAAAGGGTAATCAATAATTAGTTTTGGGTTGTTTAGGTAGGATAAATATAACTACAAGGAAAAAAGCAAATTATACACCTGTATAAAGCAATAGTTAGGCCTCATTTAGAATAATGTGTGAAATCTTATATACCATATCGCAAGAAGGATATAAAGGAGAGCAAATAAAATTATTACATGATTTAAAGACCTTAGTTGGGAAGAACGCCTAAAAGAATGTGGTTTAACAATCGTATAGACAAGGAGGTTAAGATATGAAAAAATTTAAGTATCTAAAATAGTAAATGGATATTAAAATATTGATATAAATATATTTTGTTCACTTAAGAAATATAGTAAAACTAAGTAACTGCTAGCAGCGTGAATATTTTTCAAAAACAAGGTTGACGCATATCTCTGAGGGCAGGTTACACACAGGTGAAAACTGTTGGGCTCTCGATATGCTTGGCTTTTTATGCACTTGCCATCTGGGCCTTTGAATAGGATGGAGATATTGTTAAATCTTGTTAAATCTTGTTAAAAACTACGATGCGAGATTGAAATTGCTATTTTCCCGCAATGTATATGCTAATGTTCTCATTTATGCATATATCGGCTTGCATATTGATCGATGTCGTTTCGTGTTTTATAATGCTATGTGAAGTAAGATGATCGCCCTAGTATCAGACACAAAACAAATGTGGAGCCCGTCAACTTGCGTGGTGGACCTTTACCCTCTATGCGTGGAGGACCTTTACCCTCTATGCGTGGTATACCTTTACCCTATGTGCGGGAATGCCCGGCAGTTTCCCCGGTTACATACATTCCATGGTCGTCTTCACGTTGGGCACCTCTATCAATTGGTATGCCATACCCCCGATCTCCAGTCATGGCACTGCGCCTTGGAAAACACCCCATATTGTACCCTTGCCCCGGGTACAGCGTGGGAAGTGGTAGATCCGGCTAACGTAAGACGATGGCGTCACGTGTTGCCGGCACGGGTCACCTCGACCTGCGAGAGGTAATCGTATAGCATTTGTCGGCTACCGCCACCCACGAAGGTGCGCAACCACCTTCGTGCTGAACCGCCATGACCTGCCTCTTTAATTTGGTGTTTTTAAGACGCGTTATCTCGACAACTGTAAGCGAATGCGTCACGACTCTGTGTAGGGAAGCCTACCGACATTACCGAAGACTTTTGGTCGAACGGACATTGCGCAAAAAAAAACAGCAGCAAACAAAGACCTTGATCAACACAACGTACGATTATTCAATTGATAAATTATGGAATTATTTTACCATAACAAAATGGGGAAATCCCCAAGTTGGACGAGTTTAAACCGTGACTTATCAAACATGCGTATGGCGATTCTTATGACGATGACCATCACATTTGGTTTATGTTTGAAATTGTCACGATGCCAGTTCAATCACTATGTTGGGTGTCGTGACGTAGGGGCTATGATATGGGGCGATGTTGGCAGAGGAGTGTGCCAACGTTGGCCTATTAATACGCGTGTTAACGTAATTTCAAGTTGCTGTGCTTGTAAATTTCAAAACAATAAGCATTGCACAAATTGCATGAAAAAATATAATTTTACTTCAAAAGTGTTGCCCATTCAAAATATCATAACTATTCCAATCCGTGTAAAACGGTTACAATAATATTAATGTAGACGACTGTTACTATAGAAAAGCGCAATTTGTTTTCAAATGAAAGAAACTTAGATCTTCATTGTCTATAATACACTTCAACGAAAGAAGTTGAAAGGATATTTGTTTAATATTCAGTATTATTTTTTATTAGTTTATGTTTCAAATACATCAATTTGATGTCGTTGCCATCAGCGATGTAAATTGTTTTCAGTTACAAATGTAGGAAAATGTGCATGTTAACCGTGACAATAAAAGACGTGGAGGAGTGACATTAGCTCAAAAAGACCCATCGTGGAAATAAATAGTACTAAACTAATTTTGTCAGAATAGTTACAAAATACCAAGTTTCCGCACTGAGCGTTTGTCAAAACGATTATAGATGAGTGAGAACTATCATAGACTGTAAGCTGTTAGGTTTAAATATTTCCCGAATTCCGCTGTCCAGTCTTTGCGACAACATGAAATCTTGACAAGAAACTATTATACATAACATCGCAAACGACAAACACAATTGTTCAACAGAACATTATCTCTCATTAAAGAGAACATTTGGGTAACATTTAAAATTTTTACACAATGGTATCGTTGTTGGCATAAATTTAGAGCTCACGATCTATTGAACAAAGTTGGCTATAACATATCCCGTATGTGAAATATATGCACACCGAAAGGTAAGATTTAAGAATAAAATGTTAAACTCGTCTCTTAACGAAATAATATGGGACCAATGAATTCCCGTAAACATCAAATGTGATTTTGTGACAACAAGTTGGACTATCTTTTCGCATTTATTAACTTACAATAACAGTTTCTGACACCAGGTCAGTGTTATTAGTCCAATTCAGCACTAGGATCTCACCTATGTTATCACCCTACACCTGTCTCACGGTAATTGTTCCTTTTTAACCTTAGTCAATTGTTTTTTGTATTTTAGTATTGTGATGCCCACTGACAGCAATTCTGGTCATCTTTAATCATTTGGATTATCCACGTGGGTGCAGGTATTGATTTCCTGGTCAAAAATATTCCCCCGCCCTGTAAAATCGCGAGAGCATTTTTCCAAAAATAAACATGAATTCACAATTGTAACACTTTAGTCAAATAAAATTGGTATTTTTCATAGGGACAACTACGCACATTATTCCCGGTCATATTTTGTTTTTTTTCTTTGGATAAAAGCATTGATGTCCCGGTCAAAACCTTCATCCACCCTGAAAGTGCCTATTCTGACAAACAAATACACAGTAAGGTAAAATAAAAGATAAGATAACAATTTTTGCTACTGATATATCAACTGACACTCTTTGTCCTTTTGGGCTAATTTGCGTATCTTTTTTGGTATAAGTGTCGATTTCCTTGCAAAAAACTCATCCAGCTTCGACAATAAAAGCACTGGCGATATTACAGGGTGCACGACGTTTTGGCCAGATTATCAATACATGTACCCACAAAGATATATCAAATGACTCCAAATGACCAGAAGTAACGCAATTAGATGTCACAGTAGCAAACGAAATCAATGTCATATAAATATATGGTTGGAATGTTATCTTAATTGTCATTGTCACTCTCGACTTTACGGGGTTGGATACTCTCTTGGCTAGAAAATCAATACCTGCACTCATAGAGAGATGACAAGTTGTTCCAAATCATCAGTGGTAATATATACGGGTGTCACACAAAAAAATGAAATAGGCTAAATTAGTACAATAGTATATTAATGTACAGTTATTTGACAAAATACGGAATCGCAACAGGTTAGGGTAGTGTTTTTGCGAAAAAAATCAATACATGCACCTCCAAAGAGACAACAGTGACAAAACACCCATTGTAATATCAATACCTGCACCCACAGAGAGATGACAGTGACAAAACACCCATTGTAATATCAATACCTGCACCCACAGAGAGATGACAGTGACAAAACACCCATTGTAATATCAATACATGCACCCACAGAGAGATGACAGTGACAAAACACCCATTGTAATATCAATACCTGCACCCACAGAGAGATGACAGTGACAAAACACCCATTGTAATATCAATACCTGCACCCACAGAGAGATGACAGTGACAAAACACCCATTGTAATATCAATACATGCACCCACAGAGAGATGACAGTGACAAAACACCCATTGTAATATCAATACCTGCACCCACAGAGAGATGACAGTGACAAAACACCCATTGTAATATCAATACCTGCACCCACAGAGAGATGACAGTGACAAAACACCCATTGTAATATCAATACCTGCACCCACAGAGAGATGACAGTGACAAAACACCCATTGTAATATCAATACCTGCACCCACAGAGAGATGACAGTGACAAAACACCCATTGTAATATCAATACCTGCACCCACAGAGAGATGACAGTGACAAAACACCCATTGTAATATCAATACCTGCACCCACAGAGAGATGACAGTGACAAAACACCCATTGTAATATCAATACCTGCACCCACAGAGAGATGACAGTGACAAAACACCCATTGTAATATCAATACCTGCACCCACAGAGAGATGACAGTGACAAAACACCCATTGTAATATCAATACCTGCACCCACAGAGAGATGACAGTGACAAAACACCCATTGTAATATCAATACCTGCACCCACAGAGAGATGACAGTGACAAAACACCCATTGTAATATAGTTAATGGGTTACAATGTTACCTTAATATGTCTTTGTTCTAAAAAATACGGACTCGGGACCTAATAAGCTCGGGTAGTTATTTGACCAGACAATCAGTACCTGCAACTACACAGAGATGCCAAGTTTGGTCAAACATTAAGTTATGTATTTATGTCCCCTCTTATTGTCTGCTGGGCCAAACGCAATGGTCCAGGAGACATTTCTCACAGGTGTAAATGTAAGTGTTTTAATTGGCTGTCTTATTTGCGCTCGCCAGGTCAAGATTAATTATTGAACTTGTAC
>OY759261.1:59880246-59932746 GCA_963662155.1 Lamellibrachia columna | reverse complement strand
TATACCCCAACGTCACCACGTACACATTCGAATTATATTACCCACAGTAGTATGATACTCACAAATCACCGCTACCGGTCCTGTCGGATACGTCCCCCGATATATAGGCAAGATTCCGACCACAAATTTAACAAGATTTAACAAGGTTGCCATCTCAAACAACAAGTTCCAGATGGCAAGTGGACAAGGAAGCCATTGGCTTATCGAGAGTCCAACAATGTTATCATCTATGTGTAGCCCACCCTTATCAGATATCTAGCAATTCTATTTTAAAACATATTCACACTACTAGCATTAACACAATCACTTTGCAATTTGTTCCATTCATTTATCACCCTATGTGAGAAAGAGTACTTTCTCATGTCCAACCTACACTGTTCCTTAACTAATGCTGCTTTGTGTCCTCTGATTCTACTGCCTTCTTTAAGTTTGAAGAACATATTCCTATCAACATCCTCATAACCGTTCACTATTTAAAACACTTCTATGTGGTCTCCTCTTAGTATCCTGGTCTCTAATCTCTACTGACCGGTCTCGATAACCCTTGACCTCCAATAACCACTTCACAAACCGTATATAACCAGTCTCAATTACCCTTTATCTCCTCACTGACCATGATATGACCCACGTGACTCCAGATTGACCAGAAATGAATATATGCATGCCGGGAAGACCCACGTGATCGGAGATAGCTAACTAACACACCTGTGTGAACCCATACCACCGGAAGTGGCTCTAGGCATACCGGGAAGACCAACGTGACCTGATATAGCCAATGAACACGCGGCTGACCCGGTGACCACATATGGCCGGGGACGTCCCCGGTCTAAAAAAGATTGCGTTGATTTGTTAAGTAAGTCAAGTAGCACTGTCTGGTGAAACTAGATACAAATGTCCCCGGACGTGATTTTTCGCGTCTTTTGTGTGTCGCCGTGTGTAATATGCGTTATTTTGTTATCCGCGACGTGTGTGTGGCTAGTCCCCGCTTGGACGGTCAAAGACAAATGACGTCGCCGCTCTGCCGTTGCATGATCAACGCGAATCTAAGCGACCTGGTATCCCGCTGAAAACGGACGACCATAGACGCAAAAGCTATGGCATAATATTACTTATATACGTGGATGTGTGTGTATATATATATATATATATATATATATATATATATATATATATATATATATATATATATATATATATATATATATATATATATATATATATATATATATATATATATATGCGAGGACGCGGAATGACAGGAGGACGTCAATGACTGATCTGATCAGATTCAACCAGTTATAAGTGTGTCAAAGCTTTAACCGCGCAAGTTGCGAGGCCATCTGGTCACTGCAGATTCAGTAAAAAGAACATGGCTTGTGTACTGAATTATAAATAGTATTACATTACAAAGAGTTATCCATCATGACGCTTATGTATAATAGTTATTCACAGATTGTGTAGTTTAGCTACTACGCCAGTGAGAATTTGTAATGAAGTAATAATTTCGGTGTGGGTAGGTCTAAATATGTAAATTAGACGGATCCCATTTTGCCCACCATAGTCGTGTGGGTTTCGTCTTCAAGCAACATTTATTATGCATATTATGTATGACGCTTTTCGTAGCAATTGTTGCAGCTATCAATTACAAGGTACACCAGATGTTGATGGTGCAGCTCTTTTATGTGTCCTACATCTACAGTTTTTCGATACACCGTTTTTTTCCAGTAATCTGCATGCTTGAGAGCGGAAACAATCTTGATACCCGGTACACTATAAATTGTTGTGTTATATGCTGACTTAAGTACGCCGACAATCGAAAGAGTACGTAGGAGGAGTTAGGCGGCTGTCTGTTTTCATTTAGATACATACTGTAATCCTGCAAAGTATATTCTGCTTTGAGCAAACACATTCCCATGTGAGTAATTTGTTATTTCGATATTTGTGTAAACCCTTTACGTTATTTTAGCTGTTTGAGAGAAATGAAATCCTGGGGTGCCACTCGTGTCCAGGAATGTCATCTCCACAGGAGTGTTGTTTTCATATGAATTAAATACTTACCGTACTGACACTGTATTCGTTCTTCCCAGTTCTATACAGTGCAGCAACTTACTTGTCTAGACGGCACGTGTTGGCGGTGCCTCGTAATGAGGTTTTGTTGAATGGAGTGGTGATGGTCGACCGTACTTTACCTCATCGTGAATAATCGCTTAATGTATTGTGGTCTTGCAAAGCTAAGAGGAAAGTGATTAACACCTGTTGCCCCCCTACCTTTATAGGGATAGGCAATTGAGACAAGTTCCCCCACTGTTAGATAATTAGCATTGCTAATTGGAGAGTGTTAGGGTCTTTACATGTCCAACAAATCAGAGTTGTCAATGAAACTGCACGGGAATGTGTTAAAGTCTTGCCCATTAAATTTATCATCACAATGTGGCTATTTGCAAACAATATTTGCAATGGCCAAATCACCATTCACGGGGAATGTTTATTTGAGTAATGAGAATGCCTGAGGAATTATATCGGCTGACATTAAAGTAGAGTTCCCATTTGATCCATATAATGATAATAGTTAAAATGATTGAATGAAGCAGTCATTTCGCGAAATGCTAAAAAATTTCAGTTATTTCATATGCATTACTTACATTGTTATATAGTACCATTATTTTAGTAGTATAGTAGTAAATGGCTTACTTGAACTATATAAGAAAAACAGCAAAATGTGCCCTGAACGAGCCAAAAAAGATGTCAAGTTGTTGGTGAAACTCAAAGAAAACAAAGACAGCAATAACATATCGTTGACACAAATGGTAGTTATGTTTATAATTGTCTATGCAAGTACTATTATTCTTGTTCCGCTTGCTCCCTTGCGGGGTGGAGTCCACATCACTTGGTAGCTTCTTCCACTTTCGTTGTTACCTCTCTCCATCTCACAGTGTAATTCTGCTACCGTTACTGCTATTACTATTGGTAAAACCAGTGCAGCGATTTCGGGTACAGGTAAAAATGAAGAAAACAGTGATGTACACAACATCATAGTGAGCACAACATATAGCCCGCCATCTAAAAACTTGTTGAAGGTGAGGAATACCTGTATGACAAGGACCCCAAAGAAAAGGAATTGATGTTGTTAAAATTATGTAACATTGGCAATCATCAACATAACTGTCAAGTACTTCGACAGAAGGTCCTTGAGCGTGTTGAGATTGGGGGAAGAGGGGCGTACCATCCCCATCCTAATCACAGAAGGGATAAACAAATGGATGCAAGTACCACTTCAAAGGAGATCGCATCATGTACCAGACACAAACCCATTCCTCTTCCCAAGAAGTAGCTTAACATGCTCACATCTTCGGGGATCTGATGTCATGAGGAGATTTGCTGCAGAGTGTGGCGCGAGTAAAGCACACTTACATCAACAAGACTGAGAAAGCAGGTGGCGACTACGGCCCAGGTACTTGGCCTGAAAGAGCATGAGATGGATATGCTGGCAAATTTCCTCGGTCACGACTTCAGAATTCATACTGAATTCTACCGGATGCCTCTCGATGTTTTGCAGATTACTCGAGTATCGAAAGTGTTCCTGGCGGCCGAAAGAGGACATATTGCACGTTATTCTGGAAAGGGACTAAATAACATAAACATAGATGACAACGAAGAGGTTGAGTTAGAAGATGACGATGGCATTGTTGATTTGGAAGATGATGTCGAAGACTATTCTAACCACTCAGATAGTGCCGTGCAATAGGGAGAGAGAGTAGAGTAGGGACACTTCCCGAGAAGTATTGCAATCAATCAAATGAAACTCACTCAAAGCATGACAAAAAGAAACACACGAAATTCCTACCAAAGCCATGGAAAAATCACGAGAAAAAGGCTGTAAGGTTGCATTTTGCTTCAGCAATAATGCTGAAACGATTGTATGGAAAGGAAGCAATAGCGACGTTCCTGGAAGAAACAGGAATAAACAGGTCATGGAAAAATGTCAAGGATCACATCAGAAATACATATTTGTCTTGACCCATCCAGAAACATTGTTTGTCATGTCAACAAAGTCATGTTGGTAATAGTGATATCCACAGTTAAGTTTGCATATATTGTGATGATATATTTACAACAGTAACAATAGTTATTGTATACGAAAATTTATTCACTTAATATCATGTGGAGTGACATGTCTGTATATAAGTAATCATGAGTTTCAGAATGCAATATGTCATATAGCGCATGCATTATACTGTTGTTTTATGGTGAACATTATTAACTGAAACACACTGTTTGATGATTTTAATTTATGTACTTATAGCTTATTTCGTGAGTAACTCAGAAAACGGTTCATGCCTTGCCTCTGCATTACACGTGCTAGATTGGCTGGTAGTCTCCTTTGTTTACGACTGGTTTAGACGGCACGCGTCGGCGGTGCCTCGTAGTCCAGTGTTGTTGAATGGAGTGGGGGTGGTCGACCATACTTTACTCCATCGTAAAAATATTTATATAAATGCAGATGACTTAGCTACATCTTGTGTTTAACAATTATACTAAATACACACATTTAGACAAATGGGCAGTTACAAATGGATGCAAGTACTTCTTCAAAGGAAATCGTGAGTCTCACGGTATATGCGTGAGCGTTGACAGGTATGACGCTGTGCTAACGTCAGGTTCAATAAATGTAATCTGACTTACTGAACTAAATCCAGTATCATATACAAATACTCCAACTTCATCCAACAGTTGGGGTGCTGTCATCTTTACATCCAGTGTGGCTAAGCATAATTACAAATAAACGTTGTGTACTTACACCAGTGTCTGATTTCTTGCAATAACGTGAATTCAGCCGATACTGTCATACTTTTGTATTTCTAATGGCATTATACATCACATCGAAATTGCTTCTTACGTCATGTGTTTGCGTTCGCTTAATATATATATATATATATATATATATATATATATATATATATATATATATATATATATATATATATATATATATAGCACTGGGGACATACGCATATTACCATACATCAGTTCTCAAACGTTTATATATACCCCATATATATATATAAATATATATATATATATATATTTATATATATATATGGGTATATATAAACGTTTGAGAACTGATGTATGCTAATATGCGTATGTCCCCAGTGATAACACAAGTATGTCCCCGGTGCTAACACGTGTGTGTCCACATTTGGTTGGAAAAAAAAAATCTACTAAATGCTTAGATATAATTTATCAGCACATATTTAGGTTGATAATTATAAATACAATTTACCCTGTAACCATCGTGTTCCTAATATCAATAAAACAGGTAGTCCCCAGTTGACAGGTTAAAGACGAATGTCCCCACTTGAAACACCAAGTGTGTGTGTCGGTGTGTATTATTAAAGAGTGAAATGAATTTTAAATTTACTATATTTGGCTAAATAATACTAAATAATAAGATTAGTAAAACATTCATTATAGAGCAACTGCAGACTATAGAGTCGCCGCAGCAACTGCAAAACGAACCGTCTATTGATGCCTCTAAGTATATGTTTGTGTTTGTGTGTGTGTGTGTGTGTGTGTGTGTGTGTGTGTGTGTGTGTGTGTGTGTGTGTGTGTGTGTGTGTGTGTGTGTGTGTGTGTGTGTGTGTGTGTGTGTGTGTGTGTGTGTGTGTGTGTGTGTGTGTGTGTGTGTGTGTGTGTGTGTGTGTGTGTGTGTGTGTGTGTGTGTGTGTGTGTGTGTGTGTGTGTGTGTGTGTGTGTGTGTGTGTGTGTGTGTGTGTGTGTGTGTGTGTGTGTGTGACGGATTGGCGGGGTTTCCGTTCACTAGTTTGACTCAGGTCCAGTTAAATCCCCATTTCTATAATTCAACACTCGTGAATGTTGGTTGCACAAATGAACATGAACAGAAAGACAAATTCTACCTCCTCGATCAAAGTTATTCCTTACACGTGGTTGACTCACACGTGTCCTTCGTCTGACATCTGGGCACCTGCGCTGGGCTATACGACCCGTCTGTGTCAACTCTACTTTCACCCTGATCTGCCAGCTCGCCGATATGTATTAAGTCTCTTTTTATACTCCTTGTTTAACACATAACACTAGTTCACCAATCACCGTCTCCTGGTCTAATCCACTAAGAAACCGCTCCATAAATATTAGTGCTAACACCCCTATGTCTGGTAATATGCCGGTCCTTGCCTATTTACTATGCATCATTCTCTAAGACAAACAAACACATGCTGTTCATGCGGAAAGGAAAAACTGGTCGGCTCTAACATTCCTTCATACTTGAATGGTTTAATTAATAAATGAAGAAACAAGAAGTAAAAGTAAAAATCAGAAATGCTACAATATATATTGTCTAACAATTATTAAATTATGCGTTTATTATTATTGTTTATGTATATAATTTTTATTGTGTTATTATAATATTGCAATTATTTGCTGTATTTATACATATATATACATATATATATATATATATATATATATATATATATATATATATATATATATATATATATATATATATATATATATATATATATATATATATATATATATATATATATATATATAATATATATATATATATATATATATATATATATATATATATACGTATATATATATACGTATATATATTTGTATATTGAGCAATTTTATATGTTAGGCCACGTAATTATTTAATATGTTGTTTGCATTTGCTATGAAATAACATTAACAATATTGCAACTGCAAGTCAAATATTTTATTATTATTATTATTATTATTACTATATATATATATATATATATATATATATATATATATATATATATATATATATATATATATATATATATATTAAATAGTCGCTCAGACTCGAGTATCCCTTCTTGCATTTCTTGTGTGGAAAGTTCCCCAAGTAAAAACGAGACAATTAATGTGGATTAATGTTAGACAAATGTGTCTTTCATGATAAACTCTTACTGCAAAGATAGAAATACCTGTTCTGTCCTGCCTTCGAGAAAGGCAATGTCATAATGAATTGTCACTTTATGCTGAACAAAAGCCCAGCACCACATATGTTTAAATGTATATTTTACAGGTAGTAGTAGTCGACTCATGCTAATGATATCTGTGAGAGTTTCGGCAGCTACGTTTACGATGTATTGTTAACAACATCTGTAGACACATCGGTTTCACTGTCTCTTCCGTAACGAACTGGGGTCGCCTATTGCTGTTATTTGTGATATTTACGATAGCCGTGTGTTTATATTGTTGTGTACCTATCGTCTATGTAAAACTACACAAATTGTAGATACCGTTGTGAAGAATGGCGAAAGTTACGGACACAGGGAATTACTGTGATTACGATATCTTCAAAGGAGACGGACTATATGGCGACCAAACGCCTACGCATCGTGCAATGGCGGAGAAGGCTTGGCCAGTAATTAGGAAATCATTGAGTAAGTACATTACTCTTCTTTCAAGTCAATCACAGTTTCATATTTTCCCCTTTTTTCCGACTTCTTACATGAAACCAAATAAAAGTACGTCTTCATCGCATCGATTGCTGCAAAATCTCGATTGAGGAAGCATTTGTGTGGCAACCCTTGTCTAGTCTTCTTCTTCGTGGTTATCGGCGTCGTATAACCGAAACAGTGGTCCCGATAAATATATACACATAGAAGCACCAGTAAACACATAATACATATTCCGTATATCCAACAGGTAACTATGAGCCAGCATTTACTCCCCACTGAAAAAAAATAAGCCTCCCTTCTATTCACCCCTCTCAGCTGTCTGAGTTCACAGTGCACTTGCTCCACCAACCCTACCTCTTAAGACTGAAGGAAGGAATCTAGTTTTAACTACAAGAATCAATTGCACCATTTTGTTTGAACCCTATTGATCACGATTACAATCTTGTTTATTGAAGTACGATCACCACTGTTTTATTCAGAAGAATGATGATAAAGCATTTATAAATTATTGTGTTGCTTAAACACGTTACTTTTGTTTCTAATGGCAAATTCGATGCGTCGTAATATTATCTAAGTACGGTTCTCACAGTATTATTGTGATAATACATCACTAATTTTTTTACTTTTGGCTTATAGTTTTGTGGACAGACGAGAGCTATTTTATTCCACTTTAGAACAATTAAGACTATTGTAAAAAGGTAAAACAACGAGATGTACAGTCCACGCTGCATTGTGCCAACTGTTCAGCACCCACTCACAGTAATTTAACACCTTGGTATGGTGACAGGCGTTGCTTTGCACGGAGTGGTTGATGTTCTCTCCACTTCTTCACAAAAGAGAAAACTATGCAGCAAACCGAGTACTTAATTTTTTTTAGTGACAATCTACTGACGCAGATACCCTGTGAAATATTCATTCAAGTCAAAGCTATATGTCACACAGCTCGTTTAGAGATGTCATTGTACGAAAGTGGCACTATCCGGGTTCCTCCTTGGCCGGGTAATGCGTCAGACCTCTACAGAGAAAATAAGGCAGCACGTTAAGGATATCGCTGCTACAAAGCAATCAACTGAGGTTGATTGAAGCAGTCGAACGTTTCTGGGATATTAACATATCATGCCAGTACTGTGAAACTCTTACTTCGAACATATCACGACGTATGGGGTCAGCAATCAGAAACAAAGGTTACGGTTACAGATACTGAAGCAGCATATTTCCTCTTAGTGTTTACACACATGTCCGTGTTTCCTCTTCACAGTTTGTGAAACCAAAAAAATATATATGCTGCTTTAAAAGCAATCATAATTGTTCTGTATAAAACAGGGGGCTGGAACGCCAATGAGCAAGAATGTACACGCACCTTCTACATGCGCACCACAAAGTCATGTGTTAGCCCCAGAAGAGGTTGTGTGGAGAATAAAAACTGATGACAGCAACAATTGAAGAGCAATGATATTAAATTAGGTAGGGTGAGCTCTGATCATTTCAGTTCTTACTATTGGGCTATACATTAGCATTGTGAACCTTACTTAATGGGGTTACCGTCCACCCATCATAAATCAGGGTCAGGGGTTAATATTTGTCACCCATGATCTGTTACCATTGCATATCGGTCGGATTTCAGTCCTCAAACAAATGTTCTACTCCGCCAAAGCGTTTTTAAACCATCCCATATTAGCTATGTAGCGTTTATCGGATGTTAATGTCATTGTCTCATGCGAATCTACTTGGCAGTGTAAATTATCTTACGTCTTTGAAGTCACCTGGCAGCTCAAGTAGCAGGTGTGTGCAGTGACATCAACATCGGGCTTAATAAGGAGCACATATCAGGAACATCTTCTGGCATCCGTAGTACGTGGCAAAACATGCCTGAATCCTGTTGTCCGCCATTCATTCTTCCATATTGATACATCTATGTAATATATGTAAAAAATGTGGTACTCTTTGAGGTGATTAAGTATTTATAGGACTGGTTGATAGTGTAGTTAAACATAATGCTGTTCGCTTAAGAAATAGTTAAGCAGTCAGGCAGAACATATTACTCAAGTGTATTTTCAAATATTCATCAACCAGGTTCCATTCCGTTTACGCCTGGACATGGTCCGTTTGTCATATGTGACTACGGGACAGCCGATGGTGTCAACTCAATTGGCCTGATGACAAACTGCATAGGTAAGTAGTCAAGTTAATTTCATTCCGTTCACAGCATGATATCATGCGACATCCAAATATATAACGCGCAATTTATATTTAAATTAATCCAATATTTGTTTGGACGTTGCTTATTATGTGTACTTAACAGACTGGGTGCAGAAGACATACGGAGAGGATCAGCAAGTTCACGTCATATACGAAGATCGTCCAACCAACGACTTCAACTATTTGATTCGCTATATCGAAGGTTTGTAACGTTCAAATGATAATACGTAATAAGTGTGATCACGCATGCATGATGCATGCATCAGTCAAACTGTTTGTACGGGTTATATGAAGTGTAATTGTTTGTATGTTCATATGAGCGTAATTGTAAATACAGATACGGCGTATTGAACCTATTTAATTATAAGACCTCTTTTCTTAGAACCACATAACATTATTGGTCCCTGTTTATAACATAATTTATGAATCTTATTATTAACAGTCAGCCTTATCAATTTAGGTTTCTTAAAAAAACAAGCTATGTGTGTACATTAAATTTATTATTGTATTATTTATTCTGTAGTTTGAAATTTCGATGTGCTTGACGACTCTATGATGTACTTAATATGAAGAAACTGAAGCAGAAGGGATTGTACATAACATATACTATGTTTTGTGGCAATATGTGTTTAAATTTGTTAAAAATTCCAATTGGTTTATTCACTGTGTTCGTTATTTTATTTGTATGATCCTGCCAGTTTAAAATATCATTAATGTAAATTGCACAATTCCACATTTTAATGTCACGGTATCAACCCTATGAATATGTAGTTATTCAGGACACGTGCTATTTTCGATTCAGGCGAAACCCCTGGATCCCACAGTTATCTCCAAGACCACAAGAACATATTTGTGACGTGCTGTGGAAGAAGTTTCTACAAACAGTGTCTGCCGGACGCGTCCGTTCATCTCGGGTTTTCGACGACGGCCCTTTCGTGGTTTTCTGATCTGTGATTAAATTTTCTTCACTAAATAGTTCATGTATCGCAATTTTTTTTAAAGTTCATAATTTCATCTCAGTTAACATAGTTTTTTTTATTTCAATAACTATTCAATATGTTTTGATTTTTTTCTCAATTACATTCCTACTCAAGCGTTTATTTGTTAAATTATATTCCTGTTTAATTCAGAATTTACCCCAATGAAGTTACCAGAGCTGAAGTTAACTCAACTTTACAAATCGTTACCCAAAGTTTCATTGAAACTGTCCGTCCAGTCTTGCTAAAATAAATTACACTGAAATAAATTATATTTTCATGAACCACAACACCTCGAACGAGTTATGATGTGCGCTGTTGTATCTCCACAGGCCAAGGGTGACGTCACAAGAGGTATTTTACTTCCATTTCGCTGAAGGGTCAGACGAGCAGCGTCTGTTTAAGGAGCAAGCCGCCAGAGACTGGGATAATTTCTTGTTCTACAGATCCAAGGAACTTGTGCCTGGTATGTGTCAAGTTTTGGTCATGTCTCAGCCCCACAATGCTAAATAACAAATTGTACGCACATGGATCCTTAGCTAAAATATTATGCTAATAAAACATGTGTTTTATATTTGATGGAAAATTAACACTGTAATTGCACAACCGTTTGGTTTTCTGATTAAAGAGGATGTTGGCGAAATATTTGTCTCCGTATTGAATTATGGTTTTCAAAACCAAAAAAATATTAGATACATCACAACAATATTTTATCATTGCAAGATGTGCATTGCCATCGATATCTTGTATGTGGTTGTGGTGGTATTTATGTTGAAAATAATATAACCTGCCATCATTAAATCATTTATCCTATTAATAAACCAAGTCATACATACAGGCATGTTCCCTGACAAACTAAAAATTGCAAAAGTTATTTATATTTTCGAGAAAGATGATCCATTACTATTTAAACATAATACACAAATTGTTCTCCTTACTACTATTTCCAATGCGTTAGAGAAAACAATTTATAGTCAGTTATATGCACATTTCAAAGATTCCAAACTTTGTTTTGATAATCAATATGGCTTTAGACAAAATACTCGACTGAATATGCATAATTTTACCTAGTAGACATAATAATCACACAAATTGATAAACATGATGTACCATTCAACATTTGTTATGACCTCTCAAAAACGTTTGAAACTATTGATCATTCAACGCTATTGAAAAAAATAGGATATTACGGTTTAGATGGATGTACTCTGAATTTATTGAAAATTTATATAAGAAATTGAAGTCAATATGTCGAATTTCAAAATGATAAATATGATATTTTATCTATAAACATTGGTGTAACGCAAGAATCTATCATTGGTCCCTTGTTATTTATAATATACATAAAAAATATATAAACGTTAGCAACATGTTTAACTTTATTATATGCCGACGGAAACACATTATTTACCACCATCAAATCCTTTAATTGCAACATACCAAACAAATGGAAAGTAAATAATGAACTCCTAAAATAATGGAATGACTTCATATTAATAAATTATCTTTAAATAAACATAGTCTAAATATATGATCTGTATAATGAAATCCAGTACACATATTCGCTCAACATGATTGATATCAACATATAACGAATGTACGAATTTAAATGCTGACTTTAGGTACAAACTTAAATTTGAAACAAATTACTGTGAAAAAGTAGCAAACAAGTGTTTCAAAATTGTTGGCATTTTAAGCAGATTAAAGGATGTGTTATGTCTAGAAGTTAAACTTATTTTATATAATACATTAATGTTATGTCACATTAACTATTGTATCTCATATTAACTATTGCATGTATCATGGCATGGGGTTACTAAAGTAGCAGAATTATGAAAATTCTAAAGAAAGCTATTCGAATTTGTGGCTTTAAATAAATACAATTCACATACATAACCACTTTTTAAAGAAATTCATTATTAAAAAAATAAATGATTTATTAAAGCTACATGAACTTAGATTATATTTTACACACATGCATTAAGACTTACCTGCCTAATTATTAAATTGGAAAATAACCCCAAATATACACAATCACAACACTAGGAGTACATCTTATATATACTCATTCAAAACTAAACTTTGTTATAATTCGGCATACGTTATCAATACAACCCACAAACTGTATTCATGCACGCTTTTTCTCCTTCTGCAAACACGCACTCTCATAAACGTTTGCAAAAATTATTTAGTTAATTATATTCCATTACTGGCTCCTACGAGATCGATTGTAAAGTATTTTTAGGAGTCACAGACCCCTCATTAAGTTAAATTGTGTTCGTATTTTTTCGTGTCAACATATTAATACATATTTTGTTTAAAGCGCTCAATTTTTATTTGTATTGTAAACGGGATAAAAAAAATTATGTCTTCAACATTCTTGTTAATGTTTTTGTTCTGGTAGGCGGTCGACTGGTGGCATCGACAGTAAGCGATACAAATTGCTCGTGCGCCAAGACTGGGGCAAACGTGTGGTGCTGGATGATGAAGATGACGGATCTATGGAGAGATATGATGCATGAGAAGATAATATCAGAGGTAAAACAAATTAAAATTAAGTGTTCCGTTAAAGCGGTGAACTATTTTTATGACAGCTATACAGCATAGGCATATACAATTATTGTTAAGGAATAAAGCTTACACTTCATGCAACATCCACACAAAACCAAAGCCAAGAAAATATATTTTGGTTTGAACTGAGGTTTGAAATATCAACTCACAATTGCTTCTTCTTTGATTTCCTGATTTTATACGTGACGTTTTTATACGTAGTTTTATTTATTTATCACTCATCAAACATATAAAAAAGAGTAGTGGGTTGGTGGGGACATCCTCCGGGGGGTTCGTGCGAGGGGATTATGTCCTAGAATCGTTTCAGCATGTGTACTATTCGTGAAAATGTTCATTAAATTGATATATATATATATATATATATATATATATATATATATATATATATATATATATATATATATATATACTGATTATACACACTACTATTTTTATATTTTTAATGAGTGATACATTGCGTTACGTATAAAATCAGGAAATCAAAGAAGAAGCAATTGTGAGGTATATATATATATATATATATATATATATATATATATATATATATATATATATATTTATATATATATATATATATATATATATATATATAATAAATTATATATATATATATATATATATATATATATATATATATATATATATATATATATATATATACTGATTATACACTCTAATAGTTTTATATTTTTAATGAGTGATATATTGCGTCACGTATAAAATCAGGAAATCAAAAAAGAAGTAATTGTGAGGTATATATATATATATATATATATATATATATATATATATATATTTATATTTATATATATATATATATAATAAACTATATATATATATGTATATATAATAAATTATATATATATATATATATATATATATATATATATAAATATATATATATATATATATATATATATATATATATATATATATATATATATATATATATATATATATATATATATATATATATATATATATATATATATATATATATATATATATATATATATATATATATACTGATTATACACACTAATATTTTTTTTATTTTTAATGACTGATACATTGCGTCACGTATACAATCAAGAAATCAAAGAAGAAGCCATTGTGAGGTGATGTTTCAAACCTGAGTTTAAACCAAAACATCCTTTCTTGGTTTTTGTTTTATGTGGATGTTGTATGAAGTTTATTCTTTATTTCTTAGCAATAATTTTATATGCCTATGTTTCATATCTGTCATAAGAATGACATATCTGTCACAACTTTTTAGGTTACTTACTCAACGTTTCGACTGCCATCGGCAACCTTCATCAGCAATTCTAAACGTTGAGTATGTCACCTAAATAGTTGTGGTTGAAGCATGTGTACTGTTCGTAAAATTACATATGTGATTGTGTAATTTCACAATCCGAGATACACACTGCTCTTCAATGTATAACATCAGCTCAGTATAGCATTGATACATGTATTTGAGTACATGTATGAGTGGTTGACAAACAGTAATACCTTATCTTTCCCAATGTTGTTTTCAGGACGAATTTCTCGCGACGGTTGATCCCAATTTCTATCGTACAGTGGAAGAGATACATGTTCCGTTTAATGACAAGAACTCTCGCGTGAGCAGCTCTGGACTACGTCTAGTTGACATGGAGACGCAGAACTTTAAATGCGCCTTGCGAGAAAGTTGGTTAATCTCAAACAAACCAGGTGAGAAAACACCAAACACCGTAGGTGTCTTAGTAATCGCAGCTGTAGCCCAACTTCTTCTGGACTGTGCAAATGTACTCGATAACTGGCAGTGCCAAATTACCAATGTGTGTGTGGGGTGGGGAAGGGCTGGTAGAAACTGATTGTGGTGCCCTCAGCGATTCCGTGAAAGACGGACATCGATACACACTGTATTGTCTATTGAAGTAACCTCATGCTTTAGCGTTTATTCATTTACCTTCGAGTAGAAACATTCACAAATTATTGGTGACGACGGGATACCAAGATACATAGAAAATGCAGCATATGATGACATGCAATAAATCCAGCCTGCAATGACACACCAACAAATACCAAAAAATACAGCGTAAAATAGAGACCATAAAGTTCTTCTGAACAAACAAATATTGACATCCAAATACTTTCCACAATATTAGTTACCAACGGTGTTAGATATGTCATACTGTGAATAGTTAGATAGGGTTCTTCATTTGTTGAACTTTCTCAAAACGCTTTTTTGGCACCACTGTTTATTGGTACTCATCCTTGATTAGTCTTACCTTTGAAAATTATCTCTCTCCGCAGCAGTTACTAATTGTCAAAGTAAGATATTTGCATAGGGATACTTCCATATTGGGGAAATCATCCCTGCTATTTCTCCTCATCAACATTTGATACAGCGTCGCCCCTAGTAAGACTTCACGGAGCCTAATTCAAGGGAAGCGAAACTAAGGAGCTAATAAAATGGATTATTATTGATTTATTCAGGGTCTGGTACCAGTGGACCACTGGTAACATTGCTAACGTGTCACTGATAACAGGATTGTGTTAGTTCACTGTTTTTCGTTTTATAGACGATTCGGCTGCTGCAAGGTCTCACGCAGTATCTTTTGTGCAATCTACACGCACTTGGTCGAATCGCATTTTTGTGACTGGTCTCTCAAAAGAGAGAAACGTCGAAGGGCGAGAGAAGATACTCGACGAGTTCTACAGGCGACTGGTCGACCAGGTGGCGATGGCGCCCGCTGACTGGGGCATTGATTTTGGCGAACACTTCGTAACAGCTGCAAAAACAGGCTAGCCTTGAGCAGGAACTAAGAATGACAATCACCGCCTCTGTTACTTGTCGTTCTATTTTAGTTGTCGCTACATGGTTATTTGTTGGCAATGGAATAAAGCATGGAGTGGTCAAACCTTGTCTCGTACGGTTTGGTTACTCCTGAAATATACGTAAAAATATAGCTGTATTTTTTTATGTTACATGCTAATTTTTACTCATAGCTTCTTTTAGATTGTCGAATTTCAGTCGTAGCTTTTTCTAATAACGTTTTTTGATAAGTTTTTTTTTCTACACCATTTTCTTAGTTTTTTCAAGGGAAAACCTTTATCAATGATACTCTCAATTTCATATTTTAGAATGTTCCAATATTTAAATGCGGTTGAAATATAAGGACGATTATATTGGATATTTCCTACCAGATAGGACTACTCTCGATAAGAATGCACACACATATGTGAAATCATCAGATCTGCAACTTGCCTAGGATGTTGAAGGGAAGATAGTCTAAAATGATGGCAAAGCGCAGGAAATATTGTTAGTGGAGTACTGTATTGTGGATTTGTAACTTATACATTTAATTACTGTTTTGAATTCGTTTCGATGTTGTCCATAAAATACGTTGCCCCCGATTCCAAATAATACTGCAGTACTCCAACTGGCTTCTGACTAGAGATATATACAACGATCGCAAAGCTTGTGCATCGGTAAATGTGCAAACTCGCTTAATAAAACCACACATCTTAAACACTTTTGAGACATTACGACTAATATGAAATTATATAAATACAGCCTACAACGACACACCAACAAACAATACAAGAAACACAGCTTACAGTGAAACACCAACACATAATACAAGAAATACGGCCTACAATGAGACACACCAAAAATAATGCAAGAAAATACAGTGTAAAGTGGAGACCGTGCAAGGTCTCCTGAACAAAAAAAATAGCGACATCCAAATACTGTTCACAGCGTTAGTTGCCAACGGTTCTAGATATGTTATACTGTGAAAAGTTAGATCTGGTTCTTCGTGTGTTGAAATTTCGCAAACATTGATGAACTCTGCGTTTTAAGGCACAACAGGAGTCGACAATCCTGTATTAATCCGGCGCATAATGTCTCATTTCATACTAAATATAGTGAGATGAGTAGTTTGTCCCGGCTCATTGTTTATTGTTGTATCTGACTATGTTTAGTACGGCCATTTCGTACTAAACATAGTCAGATAAGCCAGTTTGTCCCGGCTCATTGTGTATAGGTGCTCATCCTTGATCAGTTTCTACTTAAAAACACCTATCTCCACTACAGTTACTAATCACCAAAATAAGATGTTTACGAAGCAATACATCAGCATTTGGGTAAAGCATCCCTGAGATTTATCTTGATCAACATATGGCCTCTGGTAAGAATTCACAGAGACCGATTCAAGGGAAGCGAACAGAGAATCTAAGTGGCTAATCAGATGGAGTATGACCGATTTTGCGGAGACCGGCTACGAATGCAACACCTGTAACATGGATAATTGTCACTGATAACAGGATTGTGTTAATTTCATGTTTCATGTTGTTGTGTATATGACTCTGCAGCTGCGGGGTTTCACGCAGTATGTTTTGTGCAATCTACACGCAGTTGGAGGAATCGTATTTTTGCAACAGTAATGACGTCTAGACCTCCGTCATTATCCAATGCATGATTGTATTAATAACAAAAACAATACACAATTGTAATCTTTTTAATTCATGGGTATTGACACGTATACGTGCGTGACTGCGTGTACTGTGAGAAGCGCAATCTGTTCATGTTGACATTGCGACTGGTTTGATACAGTGGGTTGAGAAAAGTTGACTGAGAATAAGCGAACTTCTTGATCACATCGTGAAACATATGAACAAAACGTGTTATGGGAAGGTCGTCGAGGTCAGTGCTGAAGGCATTACCAGTTTGATGATAGAGTTCAGTGACTGGCCAGTACACAGCGCAGAGTTAATTTAGAACATTTAGAATGTATTGCCAACGCACTAAGCACTTACTATTTGTGTGATTTATTCTCAACGTGATCGTCGTATGTGAAGGAAATACATCACGTGATTAGGTGTTTCTTGATCTAATCTGAACTACAGTTGAGTGCACGTGTCTGTCAGACAGGATGAAGAAGTGTTTGCCAACTATATCCATATCAGCCCAGACAACACAGGTGTTTAATAACAGCTAGGGTCAAGGGCCGGAAACCGCTGTAAGAGTTTCGCAGTGTCATGTGCATGACACCAGTAAAGAGCCGTTTCCACGTTAAATGACACATTTAATCCCATGCAGCTTAAAATAACAAAGTGTTCCAATTATTGCACTCACGATATTTTCAAACACTATTGTTGATATTACATTAACACTAATATGTTAGGAGCATCACGTTATATATATTTCTTAGAAATGGCTTCAAAGTTAAGGATTAAATTAGCAATCTGGAGATGACACTTCTTTGAAACACGTTACACGATTTTAGTATAATGTAAATTTAAATATTCTTTTGCAATTCGCAATATGAAATAAAATAATAAGAACAAAAACTGTGCCGAAATCAACGAGAAACCGAGCCCTGCAGCGCGTTCAAGTCAAATGATTATATTATTATCTCAAATTGGTTTATAATGTGTAAGCCACGAACAGTTGAATAATGAGCACAGGAGGATAAGCGAGGTCAAAAAGGTTGTTCTTCAGATGATGTCAGAATGTTGTTATACTTACTGCAGACATAACGTTAGCAACGATGGTGTTCTAATCAGTTTGATCGGCTCTAATTCTGTAAGAATAAGACATATGCCATAACTGTATTATAGAAGTTATCGCTTTTTGAGGGAGCAGCGGACATAAATACACTGGTTGTTACTTCCAATTCATCCATTATGTAACATACATCATTCAATCGTTGGAAGTAAAATATATACTTCTTTTATTTAATAGTTCACAAAAATTACAGTTCGAATTATTTACCTCTTTATTATCTTCTTCGTAACAGCCATAGCCCGTGGTGGCCGTTGACAAAATATGTTATAGCGAAGATTACTCTACATTCTTCAGGATAGTTCATTTTCAAAACAGAGAACTTTAATTTTACATATCCAAGTTGTGTTTAATTTACCCGGTAGACATCGCGGGAGTTCTGAAGTCAGCAAAAGCTTCAAAACAAAACAAAACCAGACAGAAAAGAAAAGCTTTAAAAGAGCTACAGAAAGAGAAGTCCATCACCATACTCTCTGCGGACAAGGGATAGGCCACAGTGAACATGGAAACCAAATAATACCAAGAAAAAATGAAAGAAATGTTAAATGACGAAACGACATATGCTAAGTTAAAAAAGATCCGACCAAGAAGTATAAGACAGAACTCATCAGAATGGTAAATTCCTTGGAGAAGGAGGGGAAAAAAGAAATCAGTATTGATACTTGTATCCTACGCTAGAAAAAGAATCACGGTTGTATGTATTAAAAAAAATCCACGTGCCACGCAGACCATTTGTCGACTACACACAGACAATAGCATACAGAGTATCCAGATAATTAGCCAACATACTACAACTACTCGTTGAAAAAAAGAACACCACATAGAAAACGCACAAGAACTGGTGAAAGAAATTACAAAGCTGAGATTGGAAGAAGGAGAAGCAATTGTGTCATATGATGTTGTGTCGCTCTTTACGAAGACCCTGATCAAATAAGCGTGTGATATCATAAACAAATACTACAGAATCACAAGACTCTAAAGAAGAGAATAAACCTAAACGGAGACGACATAATGGAGGTGTTAAAATTGGTCCTGTAGACGACATATTTCATATGTGAAGGATACATTTACCAGCAAAGGTTCGGAGTAGCCATGAGCATGTCCGGTATATATCATTGTTGTGTATCTGTGCAAGGAGGACCTGGAGCAGAACATAATAGCCACAGCACCGGTAGATTGCCAACCACGAAACTGGAAAGGATATGTGGATGATGTACACAAAGGAAAGGCAAATAAACATGAGCACTGTAGACCCCACAGGTAGCATCATTTTCACGCGAGAAGACGAAGAAAACAACAGCATGCCCTTCTTGGTTGCGAAGTTCACCAGAAAGGAAGATGGCAGTTTGAAATATACAGTGTACAGGAAGAAGACGCAAACTGACAAATACCTGAACTTTGCGTCCCACCACCCCAAACATCAGAAGTGAGGAGTTGTCAGAACCATTTTTAACAGGTGTGAGATGATAACTTCGGAGGAGAGGGACAGGAAGGAAGAGGTGGAACACTTGATAGGACCTCTAATAGTATGTGGCTATCCGTCCTGGGTGACAGGTAGCAGTAAGAAAAAGGTGACAGATAGCAGTAAGAAAAAAAAGAACTACAAAAAACAAATTACATAAATTACAAGAGCCACGTATTCATCCCATACGTAGTCTTAGAGAGAATACATCGAGTACTGGAGAAGCATGGAATAGCAACAGCCATGCGTCCCCACACCACCCTCAGGCGCCTGTTGGTACATTCCAAGGACAAAGTAGAGCTAGAAGAACAGGGTGAACTGGTGTACCAAATACCACACAAGAACTGTGGTGCTGAGTACATTGAGGAGAGAGGAAGACTACTTAAAACACGACTGGAGGAACATCGAAAGGACGTAGACAACACGAAAAATGGCATAGATTGGGAGGGAGTGAAAATTGTAGACAAGGAACCCGACCGAAGAATCCGGCATATCAAAGAAGCCATCTGGATCAGACTAGAACACATCAACAGAGACAAGGGCAATTACGAAGTATATCACGTGTACGATGATGTCATTCATCGTCATCGGTACTGATGAAGTCGACGTGATAGGTTGACGAAAGCCTCTACCATGTAAATTAAATACACCTTGGATATGTAAAATGAAAGTTATCTGATATGTTATTGCGAAGTTGTACTTGCATAACATATATATTCTTTATCATTATACTATTCCAATATATGCCAATGTATTTTGTCTGATTTTTGTATAGCAATACGGCATTTTATAAATGATTTCCTGCCTCGTGTTATGGCTATGTGGAAAGACATTTAAAGTAATCATGTCACTGAATATTTCTTGTAACATACCCCTGTTGTGTTTATACATAAAGTCACACCATAAGTACTTGTTTACTTGATAAATGTTCATAATTTGTTGTTTTTTAAATAATGGCTGAGTGTGATTTCTGAAACCCACTTGACTAATTATACGTACTAATCTTTTCTCTAATACATGGATTTTGGACAAGTATATCTTCGGGGCTCTTCCCCATACTATATTGCAATAAGTGATGTATGGATAAATAAAAGTATAGTATAAGTTTGTCAGAGTTTTCTTGGCCAGCTTGTTTTTTACCTTATTAATGATACCAATACTCTTTGATATTTTGTTACATATATGTTTTATATGTTCACTCCAGTTTAGTTTGTTAGCTATTACAATTCATGTAAATTGTTTATAATTTACATTATCTATTTCTGTCCCATCTATGTATATTATATTATGTCTGGTTCTTATGTTGTGAGTATTGCTAAAGGTCATTGTATGTGTTTTTTATGTTTATTTGTTTTAAGCCATATTGTTAGCTTTTTTAATTCAATGTTTAAATAATTTTCCATTTTTTCCAAGTTTTCCCCTTTGTATGAAGAAATGTGTATCATCTGCAAACATAATTGGAAATGTAACTTGATATACAGAACTTACATAATTTATGTATATGAGAAATAGTACAGGCCCCAGTATTGATCCTTGTGATACACCACATATTATATTTTTTAGAGCAGAGTTAGTCCCATGAAATATTGTTTGTTTTCTTTTAGCTAAATAATTTTGAAACCATTGGAGCATTAATTGGTTCTCAAATATAGTTTATGGAATGACATACAATACGTACTTTTATCCAACATTTTATTATACCTTAATATACTTTAATATGGTTCTGTTTGCATAATTGTTGTGATTCCTCAATAATCAGATATTCTTCGTCGTCTTTTAATAGTTTAAGAATTCCGGTTACATTTTCAATAGTGCTTCGAAATTATAAAGAATTTCCTGATTGGACCAGAATTGGTCCAGTCGGTTTTTAAAAGTATTTAAATATATTGCTTGAAAGATTGTTTCCGGGAGGGAATTCCAAGGTTTAGTAACTCTGAAAAAAATATAATTATAAAAATTATATTCGTTTTTGCTCTTTGAGTAAATTATTTTAGAGTATGACCTCTATTTCCTGTCATGAAAGATGCATCCTCCTATTTTAAGAGTTCAGGTGAAGATTCAATATCGTATAGATTGTGTATAATTTAAAAAACGGCAGTTATATCGTCTCGTAAACGTTTATATTATAATGAATGAAGTTTTAGTCATTTTAATCTTTCTATATAAGTTAAGTTTATCATACCTGGTAATTCATTTGTTTTGTTTTTGGTAAAGATACCATACTGCTGTGGCATAGTCAATTTGCGTTTTTACCATTGTTTTATATAATATTATTGGCAAGAACGCATAATTTTTCAAGAAATTGGAAAGTTATGCGAATTATTGTTGTCATCTTTGTTGCTTTGTTTTTACTGCATGATTAATGTGATCATCAAAGGATAGCTTTGTGTATATGATAACACCATAAGTTGTTTTGTTTTTCAATTGTGTCAAATGGATGTATGGAGTTGTTAAGTGTCATAAAATATTTGCATATTTCACATTTGTTTGGATGAAATTTTAGTAACCATTTGTTGCTCCACTGTTTTAAGATATTTAAGTAATGTTGTAAAGTGCCCTGGTCGTTTGTATCAGTAATATTTATAAATATCTTGATGTCATCTGCAAATATAAATGTATCAGATTTGGCTAGTTCTGGTAGGTCGTTTATGTATAGTATGAAATGTAACGGTCCTATAATCGAAACCTGTGGTATCCCAAAAGTTACATTGTGCCATTTCGATTGTTTACCATTTACAGCTAATTACATTGTGCCATTTCGATTATTTACCATTTACAGCTAATTTATGTTTTCTATATGTTAGAAATGTTTCTATCCAATTTATTATTGCATTACTAATGTTGTGACTGTCCAATTTATTTATTAACCTCTTATGTGGTACCTTGTCAAAAGCTTTTTTGAAATCCATATGTTTGGCATCTGTGTAATTTTCATTGTCGAGTCCCGAGGCCCAATTATCTAAAACCTTTATAAGTTGGACGACTGTTGAACGCCCTGATATAAAACCATATTGATTTTGGCTAAATAGACAATTATCCTTCATGCATTCAATAATACGGTTTCTAATGTTCCTTTCCATGCATTTACATATTATACTTGTAATGCTTACTGGGCGGTAGTTGCTTGCTAATGACTTGTTTACGTTTTTATAAATAGCTAAAATGTTCCCTTCTTTCAAATCGTTCGGGATACTAGCTGTTTTCATCGGTGTTTCAAATAGTGTACGTAATGGGACTGATGTCAATTTCGAAAGTTCCACCAGTAGCCTGGCTCCTATCTCATCTGGAACAGGGGATTTGTTTATATTTAGGCTTTTCAATACCAATGATGTTTTGCTTTCTTAACTCTTCCATCATTGTATTAGTCTCAACTATTGGTATAGTTGGTATTTCCCCAGGTCCTTCAGTCGCTAGTGAAGTAGGTTGCAAGAATATTTCCTTTTCCCCATCATATGTTGTAGTGCTATATTTGGGATTGATTGGATCTATATTTAATTTATCAATTCCTGGTTTGATTGTAGTTTTGGATTTATAATATTGCCAGAAGGCTTTTTGGTTCTTTTTGTTTGATTAGCTACATATCTTTCAAACTCCATTCGAACTTTTCATGTTAAAGCTCTGACTAATGTTGCACTACTTTAACTATTTCTTCAGATTGCTTGTTTTCATATATATTTTCCATAATCTATTTTTATGTCTAATCAGCAGTCTAGTTTTGGCATTCAAGTTAATTTTTCCCTTCCTGTTGTTAGATATTACTTTTTTGTTTCTATGCATTTTTTATTCCAATGGTTTTAATTATGTCCTTAGGATTTTTCATTGTCTATTTACATTAGTGTCTGAATTCTTCAATTTGTTTTTCCAATCTATTTTTCGAAACTCAATCCTCATTCGATCAAAATCTTTTATTATAATTATTTAGTCAGAATTTCAAAGGTTAATATACAGTGTTCGTTTCTTACTAATGGGCTGTGATGTCATCATCATTTAATAAAATTAAATCTAAAACATTTGTGTTATTTGAACCTCTGCCTCTGGTTGGGTCTGTCACATGTTGAAACATAAATGCATCTCTTATACATTCTACAAATAAAAAAAATTATTTGTTAGGATTGTTAGATTTAGTTGCAAAAAATTTCAAATTTATGCCAGGGAGGTTGAAATTTCCTACAGTTAAAATGTGTGAGTAATTTAACTGTGATGTTGTTTTAATCATATTTATAAGTTCTTCGTTGTTATTATCTGACCCAGTATCACTTCTTCCAAATATAAGTTTTCTTTTAGTAGTAAGCTTTAATTCTACATATAGACATTCCTTGAATGAATTGTTCATATTAACTTTTTCTACTGGTAAGGAGTTTTCAATATATATTACGATTCATCTCCCGTCTTGGTTTTCAATGTTTTGTGAGAATATTTTATATCACTCTAGCGAGAACTCTGGGGGGGTAACTAGACATTTTGGGTTTTTAGGTTTTACCTCATTTATCGCTATTATGTTAGGTTTTAAATCTCTAATTCTCAATTCAAATTCATTTTGTTTCTTCCTAAGGTGGTCAGCATTTGTATATAAAACAGTTAATGCCACTTATTTATTTTAGTTCAGGATATTGTTTGTTGTTGGTTGCTTTACATGTTCTGGGTAATGCTTGGGTAATTAATGGGTTTTTTCTTATTTTATTTTTCGGTCCCAATGCGGCCATTTCACCCTGAACAGGTAGTTTCCCGTTTTGTCTGCTGCTTCCTGCTTTTTAGCTTCTTCGATGTCGGCGTCTTTAAACATTTCGCTAACTCTTGTCTCGTCGACATTTGCTTTGATGTCTACTTCCTACTGCCTATGTTCAACCTTTTTAAGGAATTCCTCGCATCGTTCTTCGCAATTTCTTTTCGATTTTAAGGTGTTTCGTCACATTCGCATCGTATGGTGGGCAGAACCAGTGAAAGTATTATTTCACATTCATTATTTTAATGCTTGTCACAGTATTCACATTCTACCAGCTTGTGGTTGTCACGCTCAAATCTTATTCTGCAGCAATTGCGTATCCATGTTTCATAATGTTTTAATCTGAACATGTCAAACTCTAAGTCTTCACCCTCATTGTCTCTCTTAACTTTACGTTTATATATATATATATATATATAACCCACTAGCTGTCATTTTGTTTTTATTTATTTTTTCCTACTGTCATATCTCCTACCTACCTTATTTAATTGAAGTTTAATTTATTTGATTTAAGTTGCTTATCGTGTTGGGCAGGGAGTCAAGGCAGTGCCAGGAGAAGTGAGTATAGACAGTTGTAAGGGGTTACCCAGGCCGACTCTGGGTTCGGATGGTGCCTTGAATGAAAGGCCAGGTTAGTAAACAGTGTTTTATATAGAGTGATGGTCTGATAAATTGTCTGAGTCTAAATAATGTATTGAATCCCTATATTTACTTGTAACCCTGGTGGATTTAACTGTTTTTATATTTGTTAGGCTAGTCACAAGGGGGCGCTATGCCCAGTGTCACTCCCAGTTTAACAATCTGTTTTAGAAATTAGTCTGTGCCGTTCGCACTGGGCCGAAGAAGACGACCCACGTTGTTACATGCAAGCAACCTTCTCCCGGCTCAGTATATGTATATTGTCAATTTATCTCTGTCGCTGTGAGCAAAAACTCCATTTGTGATACATTCACCTATTACTATTCTCGGCCATTGTTGCGGTTGCTACATTTCCTCTGGAAGCTTTTACTTCACACATTAAACACTGCCAATACCCAACAGTCGTTCTATGTGGTTACGGATTATTTTTTATCTAATTTATTTATTGAATCTACATAATTTAATTTAATGGTCTAGTAAAATTCCTTAATCTAATTTCGTGGCTGAAGTATTCCTGACCTAGATGTAATTGAGAAGGTAGACAAGATGATTGATTTGGCAACGATATACCGTATTCTATGTAACCAAGTGAACAAAATCGTTCGATAAAAATGTAAACATTGTGTTCGCATTTCGTGAATCAGCAATTGCCCAGTGCCCAAACACCAGCGTTTTCTGCTGAAAAAGCACCGATCAGGTAATTCATATCGCACAGACAACAGCAACTATGCAACGTGCACCATAACAGTGGTGCCTATCTAAATCAGAAACTGTGAACTCTTTTGAAAACTGGAAAAAAATGCACAATACACCTGATAACTGGACTATAATTTCGCATCGTTCCTGGTAGATGGCGCCACTTGCGCGAAGTAAACTAGAGACTCCTTCTTACCAGGCTTTGTAACCGATGGTGATGATGAACGAGAGCCGCGACGTCGAACAGCACCAAACAAATGATGAACAAGAGCCGCGACGTCGAACAGCTCCAAACAAATGATGAACGAGAGCCGCGACGTCGAACAGCTCCAAACAAATGATGAACGAGAGCCGCGACGTCGAACAGCTCCAAACAAATTATGAACGAGAGCCGCGACGTCGAACAGCTCCAAACAAATGATGAACGAGAGCCGCGACGTCGAACAGCTCCAAACAAATGATGAACGAGAGCCGCGACGTCGAACAGCTACAAACAAATGATGAACGAGAGCCGCGACGTCGAACAGCTCCAAACAAATGATGAACGAGAGCCGCGACGTCGAACAGCTACAAACAAATGATGAACGAGAGCCGCGACGTCGAACAGCTCCAAACAAATGATGAACGAGAGCCGCGACGTCGAACAGCTCCAAACAAATGATGAACGAGAGCCGCGACGTCGAACAGCTCCAAACAAATGATGAACGAGAGCCGCGACGTCGAACAGCTACAAACAAATGATGAACGAGAGCCGCGACGTCGAACAGCTCCAAACAAATGATGAACGAGAGCCGCGACGTCGAACAGCTACAAACAAATGATGAACGAGAGCCGCGACGTCGAACAGCTCCAAACAAATGATGAACGAGAGCCGCGACGTCGAACAGCTCCAAACAAATGATGAACGAGAGCCGCGACGTCGAACAGCTCCAAACAAATGATGAACGAGAGCCGCGACGTCGAACAGCTCCAAACAAATGATGAACGAGAGCCGCGACGTCGAACAGCTCCAAACAAATGATGAACGAGAGCCGCGACGTCGAACAGCTCCAAACAAATGATGAACGAGAGCCGCGACGTCGAACAGCTATAAACAAATGATGAACGAGAGCCGCGACGTCGAACAGCTCCAAACAAATGATGAACGAGAGCCGCGACGTCGAACAGCTCCAAACAAATGATGAACGAGAGCCGCGACGTCGAACAGCTCCAAACAAATGATGAACGAGAGCCGCGACGTCGAACAGCTCCAAACAAATGATGAACGAGAGCCGCGACGTCGAACAGCTCCAAACAAATGATGAACGAGAGCCGCGACGTCGAACAGCTCCAAACAAATTATGAACGAGAGCCGCGACGTCGAACAGCTCCAAACAAATGATGAACGAGAGCCGCGACGTCGAACAGCTCCAAACAAATGATGAACGAGAGCCGCGACGTCGAACAGCTCCAAACAATTTATGAACGAGAGCCGCGACGTCGAACAGCTCCAAACAAATGATGAACGAGAGCCGCGACGTCGAACAGCTACAAACAAATGATGAACGAGAGCCGCGACGTCGAACAGCTCCAAACAAATTATGAACGAGAGCCGCGACGTCGAACAGCTCCAAACAAATGATGAACGAGAGCCGCGACGTCGAACAGCTCCAAACAAATTATGAACGAGAGCCGCGACGTCGAACAGCTCCAAACAAATGATGAACGAGAGCCGCGACGTCGAACAGCTACAAACAAATGATGAACGAGAGCCGCGACGTCGAACAGCTCCAAACAAATTATGAACGAGAGCCGCGACGTCGAACAGCTACAAACAAATGATGAACGAGAGCCGCGACGTCGAACAGCTCCAAACAAATTATGAACGAGAGCCGCGACGTCGAACAGCTACAAACAAATGATGAACGAGAGCCGCGACGTCGAACAGCTCCAAACAAATGATGAACGAGAGCCGCGACGTCGAACAGCTCCAAACAAATGATGAACGAGAGCCGCGACGTCGAACAGCTACAAACAAATGATGAACGAGAGCCGCGACGTCGAACAGCTCCAAACAAATGATGAACGAGAGCCGCGACGTCGAACAGCTCCAAACAAATGATGAACGAGAGCCGCGACGTCGAACAGCTCCAAACAAATGAATGTGCTGGAGCTCGTATTGGATCACATAGCGAATGTTTACACAATTATCTCCAGAGGCAGAAAAGTAAAAAGCTCTATCTCAATGTAAAACATCTGACAAATCAGCCACATATCTATGTTTGGCTGTGACATTGCGGTACGCCAATGGACATGCTCGTTGAGGTTCAGAGTGTGTATTCGTACAACCTTGATAACTCAACAACAGGGGTATATGTAACATATTTCATGTTTAATAACACAACTAAATAGTATAGTAAACAATCGCAAATGAAGTATGCTGAATATATTTTCAATCTACCAACGTCCAATAGAGTTCATCGCTATCAAATCACAGTTTACATAAAGACACGAAGTATCTTACGAACCGGCTGGCGTCGCTTTTCCCATAAACAGCTCCAGTGCGTGTGGTGCCAAGCTCGCCACAGCGGATGCAATAAAACGAGCCCCGGCGAATGCAGTCAAACGTACAGTGGAGTAGAGTAGCCCCGTTGATATTAAATGCATATACACATTTCACGTTAGTTGTTATTACTATTTTTACAAACCTATATAGTGTACGTTGACATTGAGCAGGCATACTGTATCAGTCAGACATGCGATTGGTGGATTTAACGACTCTGCTGGAACGTGCCGCTATTGGTTGATTTGATACCAGGCGGTCGTTTAGCGACCCGTCGTAATTCGTCTTGAGACCCCTCGCAATTATTTGAGACGCGTCGCTATTCGATTTGTTACCCGACAATGTTTTGAGACCTGTCGTTATTCGATTTGAAACCCGTCGTAATTATTTGCGACGAGTCTTAAATCAGATTACCACTATATTTTTACGTCACGTCGTAAATATAAAGGCGACGCGACGGTATTCTGTGTTTGGGACGGGCGCATGATTCCGTATTAGCGTGCACTGCCAGAGAGACAACGCATGACGAACGAGGTAATTTCAAAGGAGGTTAGATTTTCCGCTTATTTTCGTCCTTTGGGCGATATTCACAGAATAACGAAGGCAGCAACAAAGCAGGCAGCAAGTCCGTATACAGATGTCCCACAGTAGCGAATGCAACTGTTTTGCATTCTAGTTATAGTCCACTTACTCTTCTTTGTCGTAGATGTTCGTCTCTTTGATCGCATATATATTCACTTAATAAACGGACAATATATTAGCACCGTAACATTTACTGATATTCGTTAGATCACGTGACAATCCCAGTTGTTTAATTTATAATTCAGGTGAGTACATGTTTCTATCAACCAGGATGAGGAATAATTTACCAATGTTATATCAGCCTAGGCAGAATCAAGAGCAGCAAATGCGATCATGTACATTTCAGGTAAAGAATGACATAAATTAGCAACATTTTACTCACACCTTTGCTTATTCTGAGGAATCGTCACCAAACCCATCTCAACTAGCTTAATTATAATACACATGCAAGTCGTTCGCCTTCATTTTGAGTTTCAAGCAACGGGCACACACCTCATCGATCTGGCCGAGGTTCGCTTGGATCCAGACGTACGTCCTGAAAATGTATTCCAACGATTAATGGCGTTCGTAGAAAATAGGTTGCTGCTAAATTAAGGCATATCCTACCGTGATGAGGCCAGAAAGCGATCAGTCTATTGTACGCGCACAAAAAAAAAACATGAGTAGCCTCTAAGCATCTTTTCCAGGAACAGGAATGTCATCGTTTGCACTTGAGCACCAGACTGGTAAACACTTCAGCAGTCCATGACCCAGTCCATGACCCAGTCCATGACCCAGACGACGCACATTATGCAACTATTGGTCAATAATCAAGATTTTATTGGGTAAGCATATGTTTTCTTCTGTGTGAATACATTTAAGATCATATGCATATTGAGGTGGTGGCGTAAGCACCAGAAGGTAGTTGCTGGTTTATGGAACTTCAACAGTTAAGCAACGACGACGGAATGAAAAGCGACGTACATTACCTTTCATTCCCTCTCAAATATTCGTCAAACAGGTTCTATTCCGTTTACACGAAGACGTGGGCCGTTTGTCATATGTGACTACGGACAGCCGATGGTGGCAATGCAGCTAGCCTGATGACAAACTGTAAAAGTAAGTAATCATATTGATATCAGATAGTTTCAGCTATAATAGTATTGCTCCACGTATCGCTAGTTCCATAACTAACGTCACCTGAATTTCCTGGTCACATGTTCTCCATCAGTTTATACCCAGATACCGATACTCTAGTTCAGACAGAATGGCCTCTGTTAATGAATGCTCTACTTATCCATTGTTAGACGTTATTTCACAAAGACATGTTTACGTTTTACATGTAGTGTAATCTAGATGTCTAACAGGAGATCAAACTTAACAGGACGGAAACACACCAGATTCGTTTAAGAACGCGTCGTCACCTCGATGAGAGAGAGAGAGAGAGAGAGAGAGAGAAAGAGAGAGACAAATAGACAGACATACATATTGATATATCCAGTGTTATTTGTGCAATAATTTAAAAAAAATCAATTTGGCAATTTACTGAATTTTCAACATGTTCAAATAATAAAACTTTAGTGGGTAACTGTATATAGTGCCATAATTTGACGTAATTATGTCATGGTTATCTCGACCTATACTAATTGTATTAGAATATTCTGCTGCTCGATGGAGGGCGCTAACAATATCTTACCAGTTATTGTTGAATGATACCTGAGCGAGTACGAATACTAAGACGAATGACAACCAAAGCTATTGCATATGCTTTGGCGTAGCCTTGTCATATGTAACTCGATCAAAGACATCAGAAGGCCATGGGTATTGTACATGTGTAGACAATCACTTAAATCCAAGGACGCACTGGAGTTTGTGTGTGCGTGTGTGCATGCGTGCGTGCGTGCGTGTGATAACCTCTATACATACAGTGATACATACACCTCCGCCATTATCCAATGCATTATTGTATTAATAAAAAAATGCATAATTTAGTCTTTTCGATTTACTGGTATTGACGCGTATTCGTGCGTGTCTGCATGTACTGTGAGAAACGCTCAATTTTCGTGATGACATTTAGACTGGTTTGACACAGTGGGATGACAAAAGGTGACTCACTATAAGTGCACTCGTGATCAAATCGTGAGACCTGTGAACAAAACATGTGATGCTATGTTCGTCTAGGTCACTGATGAAGTGTTTACCAGTTTCACGATGGAGTTCAAGGGCTGACAAACACCAGCGCAGAGTTCTTCTAGAACATTAATATATATTGCCGAAGCAGAAACCAACACGCTAATTGTATGATTAATTCTCACCGCGATCGTCTTTTTTGAAGGATATACAACACGTCATCAGGTGTGTCGTTGGTTATTTTATTATTCTGGTGAGTGCATACTTCTGTCGGTCAAGATGAGGAACGATTTACCAACTTTATCCACATTTGTCCAGGGCCGCAAGCTGCTGGAAGCGCTTCGCAGTCATGTGCATTATACAAGTAAAGGGTCGTTTTCACGTAAAATTACACATTTTGTCCCACACACCCTCAACAATCAAAGTGTTCCAGTTATTTGGTTTACATTTTTGTCTAACACTAGATTACTATTCTCCAATCTGGAGATCACACTTTTTTGACGGCCATTATACCATTATGTATATGTTGACTGTTTTATGAAATGGTATAAAAATATTTATATTAATATTGCTTTCTCACTCAAAAACGAAACCAATATTTGTATCAAAATTTTCTCATTCAAAAAAGATAAAATAACTATAGGACATCATGTAACATTTATAAACATTCAGTTTTTGTTTGATATCTGGAAGTACTCACAGAGGACAATCAATAATTGGAACACATTATCTGCAGATTGTGTAACTGTTAGCAGCAGCGTCAATATGTTTAAAATCAAGATTGACACAAATCTCAGGAGGGTAGATTACACATGGATTAAACATGTTGGATTCTCGCTAAGCCAATGGCTTCCTTGTCCATTTGCCATATGGGTATTTGGCTTGGATGGCAATCTTGTTATATATTGATGAATATTAGTTACCAATATTAATAAATTTAGACTTCCTTTGCCACAATAATATATTAGATTATTATTATTACGTTACCAAATATGTATATACAAAACAGTGGCTTAGACTCGAGTGTCACTTCTTTCTATTCTTAAGTGGAAAGATCCTAGAAAAAATTAAGAAATTTCATTTAGTACAAAAGCAGTATGTCTGTCAAAACAAACTCTTATTGCAAAGATGAAGTACAATATATGTCCTACTTTCGAGAAGTCACTGCTGTAATAAATGGCCACGTTATGCTAAGACCATTTTCAAATCGGTTTATTTATGTATGTCGCTGGCGAACCGGAGTCGACTGACGCTGAAGTATGTGAGGGTAACGACGGCTGTGTTGACACCTTTTGTAGAAACGTCGGTCTCATTATCTCCTGAGGTCGACTATCGCTTCTCTTTGTGAGATTTCTGATAGCCGTGTGTCTATGCTGTCAATTTGCAGATATCGCTTTGAAACATGGCGAATGTTGAGAACACAGAGTTTCATTGTGATGAAGTGATGTACAACGAAAACGCTCTATATGGTGACCAAACGCCTACGCATCGGAAAATTGTGGAAAGCGCTTGGCCAACAATGAGGAATGTACTGAGTAAGTACATTACTCTTTTGTCATGTATATCACGGTTTCGCTTTTCCTCCTTCATTCCGACTTCTTAAACAAAATAAAAGTACACATTCATCCCATCGATTGCTTGCAAATGCTTTTGCTGATCTGGGTAGAGGAATACTACCTGCGTGTCAACCCTTATCTCGTCTACGTCGCCATACTTATCGGCTTCACATAGCCTTCTGATAATTTATCTGTCACAACATTTCATAGTCTAATGCACCAGTACAAGAAAGAGTGATATAAAGAAATGCAAACATGTATAGACACATATACATATTCATTTTATCAGATAGCTATAAGAGGCTGACATTTATTTTAAAACATTATAAATTATGTATAAAAAAAGGTTGAAGATTAAACACATATAGTAAGAGAATAGATGCTGCTTCAGTATTTGCAGCCGTTACCTTTGATTTCTTCGTATTATCGACGTACGATTTCCATAGTACTATTAATATACTACATCAGCACTCGGTAAATTTTGACAAAAAGGCCAGATAACGATATGTACATTTCACGCTGCACTGTACCAACTGTTCAGCTCCCACCCTCAGTAATCAATCAATCAATCCTTTAATTCAACACACAGTTCAAATAATATAGATAACAACAAATTATTAATGCGCAACAAATGTGAATTGGTGAAGAATACACAAAGGTGAGTTGGAAATGGGGTGAACAGAATTGCAATACTTATATGTGGCGCACCCCGTGGTGTATTAAGGCCGTTAACTCCAATTATACGTAATTATATATTTGCATTAATCACAACATGTAACAATTTTAAATTGTTGGTAAATACATTTTTACTAATACGTTGCAATAATTTCTAAATTGAAGCAGTTTTATAAATGCTTGTATGTTTCTTCAAGTGATAATATTAGAAAGCGAGTTATGCAGAATGAATCGTTCTACATATTACCATATAAAGACACATACGGCTAAAACAAATTTGCAAATGACTTGTTAATTAATTATGAATTTAGTATGTCGTTATCGTTGATAAAGTTGTCTAAATATAAATGGCCAAATACAAATTGGCTTATAATCTCCTATGTCCGTTCTGGCACCACTTTTCAATATAGGTTTTAATTTGGCTAGTTTCGTTCTATAGGGGACATACCAGTGTTAAGCGAATAATTACAAATGTGCGTGAGATGTTTTGATATAGCGGGTATTACATTGACAACAATATCAATGCTAATATCTTCAAAACATGTACATTTTGTTCGTGTACACGCTTTTACAGTATTAACAACCTCTTCCTCTTCAGCGGGTTTTAAATGCAGACTTTTTCTGATCCTGCCTCCTAAATAATCATAAACAAAGAAATGTCAATCAGTATTTGTAATATTTTTTGGTAAATTGGAACCCATATTTGTGAAGAACTTATTGAATTAATTTGCTGTATCTTTATTTGTTGTAATGTTTTTGTCACCACACTTTATATGGAGAGGATTGATGATCTATGGACGTTGTTAACGAATTACAGTATTACATTTTGACCATGTTGCTTTTACGTATCCTCTCTTTTGTTTACTGTAATACGTCTTTTCGATGGATCTAAATATAGAAGTTCGTTTGATTTTGTACGTTTTGTATCGATATTATCAATATTCAATTCTCCACAAACAAATTTGGTTTATTCAGGTTGGCATATATATATATGTAACTGTATGTCTAATTCGATAGCGACACATTCAAAGAGATTCTCAATTTTAAAAGATATGGCTGTACTAAGTGTGCCATTAAATTGTGATTTACTAATAGTGCGCCACATCCTCCTTTCCTGTTTGCCCTAGCGACGTGGAAAACTTCTGTTTAACACAAATGTTTTCATTTGTGTTCGGTTCAGCCCAAGTCTCCTAAGAGGCTATTATGTCAAACGATAGTTTAAGATCATCAAGATACTCCTTAATTTTCTGGAAATTCTTAATTAAATTTCTAGCATCGAAATGGATAAGTGAAAAGTCACTGTCGGATTTGACATATTATGCAATTTTTCGATCACTATAGTATTTACAATTAGCATGCAAGGTCATTATGTATATAAAGTGACTTTACCCATTGTCTCCTTATCCTTGATTTCCATCTGATGTCAGTACCAAGTACCGCAATTATGAGTGAATTTTTAGATTTATCTAAACGTGACATAACTTTTTATAAAAAAATGTATTACCGCTTTACAGTCAAGAGTCAATCTATCTGCAAACATAGCTGAAGCGCTGCAGTATTTGGGTAGTCCAAGTAATAGTCTAAACACATTATTGTACCATACATGTAATCTGTGGATGCTACATACAGAGTGATTCCATCACAGTTGAGCTGTATACATAGATGAGCAAAATGTATTAACAGATTGATATTGACATAATTTGTGCATATATAGAATTTGTTCTAGGTGTGTGCTACCTCAGCTGCGATTGTCCAATCGGTCCCCAACAATGAGCCTGTCGTACGAGAAAGATTCTGGGGATTGGGGATGCTTTCCAAGGAATTGTCTGGGTACTGGGTTTGCTTTGCAGGGAATGGTTGATGGGTTGTCCCTCAACTTCTCCATAAAAGTGAAAACTATACGGCAAGCCTATTAAAAAGCAATTATCTCTCCACTTCTTCCCAAAAGTGAAAACTATGCGGCAAGCTGAGTAAAAAGCAATTATCTCTCCACTTCTTCCATGTTGGGCTTTGTGATATACATACACCGATATCGTACACTAAAGGTAAATGAGTAATTGATAAGTAAATTGATAAGAGTACGCAAGAGTCGGGCCATGTTCTGTGCTAACTTAAAATAGACATTGGGAAAACCCGGGCGATGTTGCATGTGTGAACGTATAGGGAAATACGTGTACTATCGCTCAATGGACGACAGCGCAGGCGACTGCAACACTTTGACCTGACTATCAGCGTTACCAGCCGGCAACGGCGACGACGACGAAGGACTGGTCAACGATGGTAACCGGACAGTGGCCATATAAAAAGGGTCAACTGTCGTCTTTTTGCAAGGACACCTTAATATCGCCTGAGGAATATTCGACGGGTCATCTAGCAGAGTGAAAGGTCTTCTAAGGGGTCATATAGTGACCGCCTAGGGACTAATCGATAAAAGAACAAAACAATATAGAAAGAGTGCACACATATTTTATTGAACAATCGGTGTATGAAGTACAGTCTACAGTCTCTCAGCTGATTAAGCCTATCAAATCGCCGTCGTCAGTGTTGCCCACGAAGGCGACCGGGAAAGCGTCGATCGTCGTAGGCAGTCAGTCTTTGGGTACGACACCGTGCAAGATAGAGTTGGAGCGCGGGTCCATCACTAGGATCGTGGTGATCTGAAGGGTGTCCACCAGTAGTCGTAGATGATAGTGCGGCTCTTATCGATTTCCAGCAACGACTCGAATTCGGTGTACGCGAAGATGTTCACAGTGTTCGGCAGCGCATCACGGAAATGGTTCTCGATGCGCAGGATACCCTTTTGTACCAGATGGAAGCAGAAACAGTCACATCTATCGGGGTTCAGATCAAAAAAGAAGACGGTGTAGCCGCGTCGAAAGTCATTGTAATATTAATAATAAAGAAATGAGTACAATACTTACATACGTCTTTTCGATGTGTTAGCTATGTATATACCACTAGATGACCACTCCTCTTAGACATGTGAACCCTATTAGATGACCATCGCTAGATGACCTTTCGAATAGTCATCAGACGACACCAATATGTCCACCTCCTTACAACAAAAGTATGACCTTTGGACCCTTATAGATGTACCCGGTCAAACGACCATCGTTGACCAGTCCTTCTTCATCGTTGTCGTCGTCGTCGTTGCCGGCAGGTAGCGCTGACTTTGATGTTGTAGTTCTGCAGTCGCCAGGGGGAGATGTCTTACAGAGCGATAATACACGCTATGTTCTACGTCTATGTTCAATTAATACCGAACAAGGGCCCAACCATGCGTATTCTCATAAACTTACTAAATACTAATATGTCTAACTTGGTTCAGCTGCAATCAGCGCTTATTCGCATTTGGCCGCAGTGTTTTACCTCAGCCAATGTATTTACATCACTTTTTTTTTAACTGAGTGTAACTAGTCTTACGTCTTTGAAGTCATCCGGCAGCACACGTAAGTGGTGTGTGTTGTGATATACAATTCGGGCTTAATTAATATTGAAATCCAGGAACATCTTCTGGCATCCGTAGTACGTGGCCGAACAGGGTTGAACTGTGATGTACTGGTTTAGGTGATGAAGTATCTATAAGAATGTTTTAGTAGTTTAGTTAATACTAGTGCTGTTCGTTTAAGGAAAAGTTAATCAGTCACGGAGAACACATTACTGAAGTCCACTGTCACCCATTTGTCGACCAGGTTCAATTCCATTTACGACTGGACATGGTCCGTTTGGCATATGCGATTACGGGACAACCGATGGTGTCAACTCACTTGGACTGATGACAAACTGCATAGGTAAATAATTAGTTCAATTTGATCCAGTTCACAACAAGACATTGTACAACAAACTTGCTGTGACATTCTCACTTATTGTCCTTAAGCATTGATATTGATCGGCCATATTAATTCTCGTATGCTTTCTCGCCTACAGCAGTATTCTAGCCAAACATTTAATGATACTACCAATGAAATATTTCACTATCCAAATGAATAAACTAGGTCATATATATTTTTTTAATTTGTAATTATTATATATATGCTTAGATCTTGCTCATTGTGTGTTCTTAACAGACTGGGTGCAGAAGACGTACGGAGAGGATCAACAAGTTCACATCGTCTACGTAGATCGACCAAACAACGACTTCAACGCTTTGATTCGCTTAGTGGAAGGTTCGTAGCTTTCAAATAATCACACATAATAAGCTTGATGCATGTATAAGTCTAACTGTGTTTACGGGTCATACGATCGAAGTGTAATTGTGTGTACGGCCATATGAGCGTAATTGTTAATACGGATACGGCGCATTAAACTAACGTAATTTTGAGAGCTATTTTCAAAGAAACACTGGACATTATTGGTACCCGTTTATCAACTAATTTTCGAAGGTTATTATTAAAAGTCATGTTCAATGTGTGGAAGATTATTATGGCGTAATTATATAACGTAAATTATAAAACCCGGAATAGAACCAGAATGTTCCATGATGCCATCAATATGAGATAGCATTAAATGTTGTACTTTTAAACTATAGACATGTTTATATACCGAACGAAAAATAAAAGTCCAAATGTCAAAATAAGTTTGTGTCATGACACAATGAACTCGTTTATTGACCCAGCGTGACGCAGCTGTATGTGGTGTCGCAATAAAGTCAAAAATATTGTGCACGATCGGTTAGTTCAGGACTTTCGTGTGCACGTTAAATCTAAAGAGTGAGTTTTATTCATGGATTTACATTCCACCTCAATACAAGTGGTACCATTGCTGTCCTTGTCACAGCAACCGCTTGAATGATATGGCCGCGAACTGGACGACGTAGAGTAAATACTGATTCACTGACTGTCTGACTGACTGGTTTCACTGGTGATCATAATTCCTAATCATATAGTTTTTACTATAAGTGGTGAAACCATATAGACTATGTGTTTAAACGTTATGAATGATAATGCTTGGAGTATTGTTAAACTGGTTAATACCTTGTTAGTTAGGGAAACGTGCTGTTTTCTATCCATGTGTAATCCCTGGATCCCACGTTTTTCTTCAAGACAACAAGAACGTATTTGTGACGTGCTGTGGAAGAAGTCTCAACAAACAGTGTCTGCCGGACGCGACCGTTCATCTCGGGTTTTCATCCATGGCTGTTTTGTGGCTGTCTGCACGGTGATTACATTTGTCTCACTAAATAGTTAATTTATTCTTGATTCTTTATTTTGAAAATTGTATAACTTAATCTCAATTAACATTGCTTTTCGGATTTCAATACCAATTCAATATGTTTGGAATTTTTTTTCTGAATTATACATTATGGTAACATATATTGATCCTCATGTAATAGGCATCACATAATCATGGGCAAATAAAGATATAGTAGATGTTGAGTAAGCACTGACAAGCTATGTAATGTTTAGGAAGGACAGGACATAAAGAAGGGGAGGTGGAGTAGTTTTATATATTAAAGAATCTATCCAAACATATGAAATAACACTGAAAAGTGAAGCAGATTGTGAGGAAGCAATTTGGTGTAACATTGTTACTAGGAACTCAACATTAACAATATGAGTAGTTTATCGTCGTCCTAACATAGGACAAGAGGAAGATGTAAAATTACAAAAGGCGATAAGGGAGGTGAGCAATGGGGAATGTGTTATAATGGGTGATTTTAACCATGGCCATATACAATGGGAATCATTAGAGAGTGCTGGAGGTGACGACCATCAGTTTCTACTTCTAACACAGGATTGTTTCCTTACTCAACATGTCTTTGAACCAACCAGAGGTGGGAATGTGTTAGATTTAGATTTTGTCTTCTCAAAATGAATTATTTGATAATTTTAAAGTATACGAACATTTGTGTTCAAGTGACCACAACCAAATCCATTTTAATATAAAAGTAAAAACAGGGAATACATATAAAAACAATGGAGGAGGAACTTCAACAAAGGCAAATATAAAGAGATGAGAACATATCTAGCAAATATAGATTGTAATAACTTGCCGAAGAACAAGACAGCAACAGAATGCTGGACTTTTTTTAAATTGAGGGCATTATTGAGAAATTTTTTCCATTAAGAAAATAAGGGAAACGGTCCAGGAATAAACACATGTCAAACGAGGCTATTAGAAAAATTGCTCACAAACAAATGTTGTGGATGGTATATATACACACTGGAAATGTAGAAGACTACACAAACTACAAAGAGGCACTTAACCTAGCTACAACTGAAATTAGAAAATCTACAAGAACCTTCGAAAAAAATTGGCAGGTAACATAAAAAAAATTACAGCACGAGTTTCTATGCTTATGTAAGGAGTAAACAAAAAGTTCGAGATAAGGTCGGACCACTGGAAAACAACAGTGGAAACATAATTTTAGAGGGGTTTCAAAGGGTAGAAGTCCTGAATGAGTATTTCAGCTCAGTTTTTACCACAGAAAATATCACCTCACTTTCAGTTCCATTTACTAAATTTTATGGCAATAAATCGGAACATTTAGGGCAGTTATTTGTAACACCTGAAATGATAGCAAAGAAAATTAAGAACATGAAAGATAATAAATCAACTGGAGTTGATGGGATTCCACCAAAACTGCTTAAGAAAAGTATTCAGCACATTAGTACAACACTTGCTAAAGTGTTTAACTTGTCACTAGAATAAGGAATATTTACTTCAGAATGGAAAGAAGCAAACATTTCACCGCTATTTAAGAAGGGATCGAGGAAAAAAACATAGAGACAAGTCAGTTAAACATCAGTTGTATATAAATTACTCGAAACATTAATTAGAGACCACATGGTGGAATTCCTTGTAAAACATAAATTAATATATACATCTCAACATGGGTTCCTAAAAGCAAGGTCATGTCTAACCAATCTCTTATGTTTTTTTGGAAGAAATTACAAAGTGGGTAGATGACGGGTCACCAGTGGATGTTGTCTATTTAGATTTTCAGAAAGCTTTCGATAAAGTGCCACATCATAGATTGTTACTTAAACTAAAAACCCATGGCATAGGCAATAACGTAATCAACTGGAAAGAAAAGTGGCTTACACACAGAAGACAGAGAGTAATAGTAGATGGTGAGATTTCAAACTGGAAATCTGTTTTGAGTGGGGTACCACAGGGATCAGTATTAGGCCCTATACTGTTTTTATATATATAAATGATTTGAAAGATGACATATCTAGAAAAGTACTAAAATTTGCAGATGACATAAAAGTATTCAGAAAGGTTACTAATGATACAGATAAACAAAGTTTACAGGATGATCTAGATAAATTAGTTAAATTGTCAGAAAAATGGCAAATGTTATTCAATTTTGCGAAGTTTAAATGTATACACATAGGACATGGAAATATGAACGAAAAATATAAAATGGGGATGCTGTCCTAGGTAGAACCACACAAGAAAAGGAATTAGGAGTAACATTTAGTGCTGACATGAACATTTAAGAGCAACGTTGGATTTCTGCTTCGAAAGGAAATACAATTATAGGGCTAATTAGTAGAACTATCACGTATCAGGAGAAACAGCTAATTTTACCCCTGTACAAAGCAATAGTTAGACCACATTTGGAATATTGTGTACAAGCATGGAGGCCGTATCGTAAAAAGGACATAGATAAGCTAGAAAGAATAAAACGAATAGCAACTAAAATGATTCCAGAATTGAGAGACCTTAGTTATGAAAGCCGCTTATTACAATATAGTTTGAAAACACTAGAGACCAGGAGGCTAAGAGGAGACCAAATAAAAGTGTTTAAAATAATGAACGGTTATGAGGATGTTGATAGGAATATGTTCTTCAAACTTAAAGAAGGCAGTAGAACCAGAAGACACAAAGCAGGATTAGGTAATGAGCAGGGTAGGTTGGACATGAGAAAGTACTTTTTCTCACAGAATTTGATAAATGAATGGAACAAACTGCCAAATGGTTGTGTTAATGCTAGTAGTGTGAATATGTTTAAAATTATAATTGACAGATATCTGATAAGGGCAGGCTACACATAGATGAGAAAAAAGACTCTCGATAAGCCACTGCCTTCCTTGTCCACTTGCCATCTGGAACTTGTTGTTTTGGATGGCAATCTTGTTAAATCTTGTTAAAATTATACTCCAATTAAATTTCAAAACTGGCTTTGCGGGTGGTAGAATACACACATTAGGATGTATGCTTTCCTGTAATTACCCTTTAAAATATGCTAAAGTTTTCCTTGTAATATAAGGTTCGGACCAGTTTTATAAACATAATTTCATTGAAACAATCAATATAGTCTTTTCTAAAAATGAATGACAAATGTTCATAAACAACGACACTTTGATGCGCGCTTTTGAACCTCCCAGGCCAAGTGTGACGTCACAAGAAGTGTTTTCCGGGCATTTCGCTGAAGGATCTGCCGAACAGGGTATGTTTAATGCGCAAGCCGCCCAAGACTGGGAAACGTTCATGTCCTACAGATCCAAGGAACTTGTGCCTGGTATGGTTCTAGCTCTGGCCATGTCTTTTTGTTTCAGTCCGAAAATGCTAACGGTATTAGAAGTTCCAGAAGTGTAGTTTCCGCGAACAAGATTTTATGCGAACAGTCACTTTCCCCGATTAATCACCATTGGCAGAGGTAATTGTACGTACGTGGGTCCTTAGCAAAAATAATCTTATTTGAATAAAAATTATGTGTATTATATGTTTTGATGGAAATTGAAAGGTGTAATTGTCTCTCCCTTTTGGTTTTGTCGGAGCTCCGAGTTCAACTCCCGAGGATGTTGGTGAAACATATGTTTTCTTATTGCTTTATGATTTTAACAACCAACACAATAATTGGTAAATTGAAACAAATTAAATTTTGCAAAAAATGTGCCTTACCATTGATATCACCTATGTTATAGGCGGTCGTCTGGTGATAGCGACAGTAAGCAGCGGTAGTTGTCCGTGTTCCAATGTTATGACCAACGTGCGGTGTTCTTTGAGGACAATGACGGATATTTGGAGAGAAATGATGTACGAGAAGATCATATCGAAGGTAAAACAGCTTTAAAGTCAGTGTTCTGTTAAAGCGATGAACTACACTTACGACAGCTATACAACATAAGCATAGCATTATACCATTATTGTTAAGCAATACATAATAAATTTCATACAACGTCCACGCAAAACCCAAACCCACCTTTCATTCGGTATATGTTCTGATACAAGAATTGTATCAGGACACAATACCCCTGACTAAATTCCCCCGCAAATTTTCCCACGTTAGGCAAAATCCCCATTTTAAATGCATGTAATTTTTATTAATATATATTTATCTACGTAATATACTGTTACAATATATTAAGCTTTATTAACGTTCTTTATTTAACAGCATCAACTCACAATGTTTTCTTCTTTGATTTCCTGATTTTACCCTTGACCGAATGTTTCACACATACAAAACTGTAGACTGTATGATAAATATAAATGTTATTGTACTGTTAATTGTTCTTTTATTGTTCTTTGTGAACAGGAGATATTGTTTCGTGAAGAGACAAATGGGAGCAAGTGAAGACTTGGTCTTTTTGAGATACACATTAATTTTACATGTAAGGTACCTTTATTTGCCAAAGTGTATTTGTAAAGATTAGTTTTTTATGGCATTGATTATTACATATATATATATATATATATATATATATATATATATATATATATATATATATATATATATATATATATATATATATATATATATATATATATATATATATATATTATATATATATATATATATATATATATATATATATATATATATATATATATATATATATATATATATATATATATATATATATATATATATATATATATATATATATATATATATATCATACAGTCTACAGTTTTGTAATATATATATATATATATATATATATATATATATATATATATATATATATATATTAATCAATGCCATAAAAACTAATATTTACAAATACACTTTGGCAAATAAAGGTACTTTTCTTTATATATTTGTATAAGTATATATTTGAATAAATTATTAGTAGTTTTTGTGACATTGGCTATTTGCTGACTTAGCGTCACTTGCTCCTTTTTATCATATGATGAAGCTTTTGACATATAAACATTATTGTGACATATAGAAGCAAAGGCACTCAAATCAACTCTCTAGTAAACAACGATACATGTCTTATGGTAGAATTATGTTGAAAAAAATATACACTTTAAGAAGTAAGTTATGTGTTTTTATTTAGCAATGCTCGAAGTCCATTATTGGGTCAATAACTTAGTAACCGTTGCTATTTGTTGTTGCGCAACAATGCGTAATACTTTCTTTACTTTGTCACACATTTATAGTATAATGAATAATTCGGGAGAAAATATAATTAGGCAGAATAGTGAGATTTCAGCTGAAGTATAAACTAAATGAGACAGAACAACACACCAAAATTTAAAATGTGTTTTACCTGATAAAGGAATGTGCACAGTACAAATGTGGTGGTCGTTAGACTTGTTGTATTGGTCATGTTGTTGTACATGTCACGATAACTGGTTGACATATATTAATGTTCTTGTATTTCCAATGCCGTTTTGTTTTCAGGATGAATTTCTCGTCACGTTTGAGCCTAATTCCTGGTGTACAGCGCAAGAGATGTCTGCTCCGTGTGATGAAAATAACTCTCGCGTGATGAGATATGGGCTACGTATAGTTGTCATGGAGACGAAGCATATCGAATGCTGCTGGCGAAAAAGATGGTTGATGTCAAACAACCAAGGTGAGAAAACACCAAACACCGCATGCGTTTTTGTAACAGTAGATGTAGCTCATGTTTCTTCTGGACTGTATATTACGTACTCGGTAACTGGCAGTGTCGGGGCACCAATGTGGGGGGGGGGTCGACATATTGTTTTATGTGTGAGCCCTCAGGGATTCTGTGATAGACGAACATCTAAACACATGGTATTGACTATTGAGGTAATCCCACACCTTAGTGTTTAGTCACCTAAAATCTTGTCAAGATTAGACTGACTCAGGGTGTCCCATTCCGTACTGAGTATTGTCAGTTGAACCAGTCTGTCTCGGCTCATTGTGCATCGATGCTCATCCTTGATCAGTTTCAACTTGGAAAAAACTCTCTCTACACTCACTAATCATCAAAGGTAGATATTTGCATAGCAAAGTGCACATTGGAAAGGCATCCCTGAAAGTTATCTTGAACAACATCTGGTATATCGTCTTCTCTGGCAACATCCACGTAGAGAGACTCGAAAGGGCTAATCAAATGGATTATGGTTGATTTTGCTGGGGCTTCTTACGAGTGTACTACTTGTAACATGGCTAATACGTCAATGATAAATGGATTTTATTAATTGTTTGTTTTTGTTTTTTTCGTTTTGTAGACGACCCTGCAGCTGCAAGAGCTCATGCAATATCTTTTGTGCAATCTACACGCACTTGGTCAAATCACATTTTTGCGACAGGTCTTTCAAAAGAGAGAAACGTCGAAGATCGAGAGGAGATACTCGACGAATTCTATAGGCGACTGGTCGACCAGGTGGCGATGGCGCCCGCTGAATGGGGCATTGACATTGCCGTACACTTCGTCACGGTGGCGAAATCAGGTTAGCTTTGAGTTGGGACTAAGGTTATCGACAAGCACCGCCCCTACAACTAATAGCATGATGTTATTTGTGACTAACTGGTTATTATGGTTATTATTTGGTAATGGAATAGTGCATACAGTGTCTTTAGTTGACGTAACGTTGACATATGTAGATCAATTCATATTGTTTTAATTGCAGTATACTACTCTCACACTAGAAGAAAGGAGTTAACAAACCAGGAGCTAACAATCCAGTAATAGAAGTATCGCCTCCATAATCAACCGATTCTAGTTATCTCGACCGGATACCAGAATAACTTAATACGTAATTACAAGTTAGTGCCCATTAAATAAAATAAATACAAATATAATACAAACGTCATTCTGAATTCAGAAAACTGGCCGGCGATTATTCAGTTGACATTTGATGGAACTATTTTTAGCGTAACAAAATGGGAAATTCACCAAATTGGAAGATTTTAAACCGTGACTCATCAAATATGTGATTTGGGAAGGGCAGAGATTACGTTGCATCTGCCGTCACGTGGCATAGTCCAGCCGCCAAAGGGATATACCTGGAAGTAGGGTACATACGAAGTTTGTTTGTGGCTTCTGGTACTTTGGGGGTACTGATCCTGAAACTGCATGATGTCACTTTGGCATCATAGGGCAATTTTTTTTACAAACATTTAAAAAATAGCCTCTCTCATCATCTGGGCCAAAACAATTGTCATTTAGATAGAAACGAACGCCGCTGCCATTGCGCATTGCATTTGCGATGCATAACACGTGCATTTGAAGTTTTGAGAATAGCATTTGCTATTTGTATCTTTGTTGTTAATTTTAGCAAGATTGCCATCTACGACAGATGGCAACTGGACAGGGAAGCCTTTGGCTTATCGAGAGTCCAACAGTTGTAATTTATGAGATCAACCTTATTTTTAAACAAACTCACGCTGCAAGCATTTACAAAATCTGTAGATAATTTGTTCCATTCATTCATTGCCCCCTGTTAGAGCGAGTGCTTCCTGATATCCAATATACACTGATGCTTTACTAATGTTACCTCATGTCCTCTGGTTTTATGACATTTCTTGAGTGAGAACATAATATTTCTGTCAATATTTTTACACTCTTTCAATATCTTTAATAAATCCACCTTTGTCCGCCGAATAAAGCATAATAGTAAATAAATATAAACAACTGCCTTTGTGTTTTTAATACATCGCCAATTGGAAGAGGGCACTGGTGCAAGGATGCGAAATAACGTAGAAAGAAGCGAGAGTATGTCGGCGCCTGGGGGGATACTGTCAGACTGCCCCCAAAGTTAGCGTATTATTATATAGATAGTAACCGCGTAAGCAAAGCTAAAATATATTATTATGTAGCACGGTGTCTAATCCTTAGGATCACTCAAAGCGGTTTACACTTCACCCCTTCTCGACTTCTCTGGAAGCCACACTGTAATTACTGCGCGAAGACTATCAGTTCACACATCTACCGTTGTCTATTGCCAGGTGCTCAGACAACTGAGGCAACGTGGAGTGAACGAAATTGCAAAAGTTTCGAAACAGCAACCATATATGGTTGACCGTACATATAGACATGTCGTCATGAACACATGTTGACCGTTCATATAGACATGTGGTGATGAACATATGTTAACCGTTCAGATGGACATGTGATGAAAATAGGTCGACCGTTCAGATGGACATGTCGTGATGAATAAGGTTGACCGTTCAGATAGACATGTCGTGATGAAGATAGGTTGACCGTTCAAATAGACATGTCGTGATGAATATAGGTTGATAGTTCAGATAGACATGTCGTGATGAAGATAGGTTGACCGTTCAAATATACATGTCATGTTGAACACATGTTGACCGTTCAGATATACCTTTCGTGATGAACATAGGTTGTCCGTTCAGATAGACATGTCTTGATGAACGTAGGCTGACCGTTCAGATAGACCTGTCTTGATGAACATAGGTTTGCCGTTCAGATAGACATGTCGTGATGAATATAGGTTGACCTTTCAGATAGACATGTCGTGATGAACACAGGTTGACCGTTCAGATAGACATGTCGCGATGAACAAGGGTTTTCCGTTCAGATAGACATGTCGTGATGAATAAAGGTTGACCGTTCAGATGTACATGTCATGTTGAACACAGGTTGACCGATCATATAGACATGTGGTGATTAACATAGGTTGACCGTTCAGTTGGACATGTCGTGATGAAAAAGGTCGACCGTTCAAATAGACATGTCGTGATGAACATAGGTCGATCGTTCAGATAGACATGTCGTGTTGAAGACAGGTTGACCGTTCAGATAGACATATCGTGATGAAGACAGGTTGACCGTTCAGATATACCTGTCATGTTGAACACAGGTTGACCGTTCAGATATACCTGTCGTGGTGAACATAGGTTGTCTGTTCAGATAGACATGTCGTGATGAACATAGGTTAGCTTTGGTATAGCAGTGATGCTGCATTGTAGATGATACGCAAGGGACATTGAAAAGTATTTGCCACTTTCATGCAATAACTAATTGTATTAAGCTTACCTTAGCAACATGAGGGTTCAAGCTTGTAGTTAAAACACCCAAGTGAATATTGACAACATCCATATTGTGCCAAAGGGCAATAGTAATGTTAAGGCGCTTCCGTTCTCCCTGATACAAAATAAATGCAGTCGTTGCTAAATTGTTTGACATCGGAATTCAACGAAATTCGGAAACCGGAAGAGCCCTGGGAAACCTGGATGGATTCAGTTCTAAAGGATTAATTTACCAGTTTTGCGTCATTGTATAGCGGTTGAGATTAATGGTCGTTTAACAAGTTGAGTCAAGGTTAAAGCGCATTAGGTACTTAGGCAATGATAGCATCTCTAGTGAAGTCGTATTAATACGGCAATACGAATGTGCCAACGTTGGTTTATTAATTGTTGTTGTACTAAGTTTACCCTTTTAATTTCGGATATTGTATTGACTCTAATAATAGTCGATGTAGTTAGTCAATGTTGATATAAATATATGCAATGGACAAGGTAATTTCAATAGATTGTTACATGCAGAAACGAAAGCATAATCTCAGATCGTAATATGGATTGTACATGTTTTTTTTATAATAAAGTGTTGTTATTTTCTGTTGTTCCATTTGTAGACAACAACAAAACTGCAAGAGACAACGCATTATCATTCGTGCACTCGCTACGCACTAACAGCAATCGCATGTTGGCGATCGGTCTTTCAAGGGAGAGAAACGTCGCCAAACGAAAGAAGATACTGGACGAGTTGTTCCGGCGGTCGGATGACAAAGTGGCAATGGCGCCCGCTGATCGAGGACTCCCTTACTCCGATCACGTCGACGTGGCGAAAACAGGGGAAGTTTGTGCTGGAATTAAGTCGAATGACAAACAGAGCCGCTGCAAATAGGTTTAACCTATTAGTTATGACTAATTAAACTACTTATGACTAATTAAACAACAACTACAAACACCACACTTTTAAACAACCAATCTTATGTATTCAAATGCATATGAATTGTTTTATGTCACCTATCACGATTTAATACGCCCTACATTCGTGTGAAACAATAAACAGGAAGTTTAATTGTGGTCTTACCTAATTATGGAGAATGGCTTACATTCATTTCGGCCTCAATTCGGATGTTGTTTCCATTGTTGTCCTTAAGGAAAAAAGCATAATAGGAAATAAATCTAAATAACTGCCTTTGTGTTGTTAATACATCGCCAATTGGTAGATATGAGGGCACCTGCGCAAGGAGGCGAAAGAACGTTGAAAGAGGCGAGTGGATGTCGGCGCCTGGGAGGAAATACTCTCAAACTGACCCCAAAGTTAATGTATTATATGTATATATATATATATATATATATATATATATATATATATATATATATATATATATATATATATATATATATATATATATATATATATATATATATATATATATATATATATATATATATATATATATATATATATATATATATATATATATATATATATATATATAATATTATATATATATTCATCGAGCTTGCGCAGACCAATACACATTGAGCATGTTGACGCCTGCCGGCAATATATAGCGACGTCGATCATCGTCCGTGACCTTGGCGTTACAATCGATGCTGATTTGTCGATGGTGACGCAGGTGGCAAATGCATGTCGAAGTGCTTACTACCATCTCTCGAGAATTGCACGGGCACGAGGGGCAATGACGATCAGTGTCGGAAAATGCCTTGTCCATGCACTTGTGAAATCAAGACTCGACTATGGTAATGCTTCGACGAGATGATCGTCGATCTATCACTGCTGTCCTGCAACATCTACTCTGGCTCCAATTGAGAAAGCGTATCGAGTACAAATTACTTATGGTTGTACACACGGCACTGTATGGAGGCACCCCAGTGTATCTTTCGTCACTGCTACATCGTCCCTCGCCACGCAGGACCCTACGCTCTGGTGGTGGTTTACTTCTTGATGTTCCACGCGTAAACCATACGGTCGTTAGGTTCGCCGGGCGTTTGTTTGGGCTTGGCGGACATTGTGGAACTCTCTGTCACTGGGACTACGCACGATCCAGAACACCAGGCAGCTTGGAAAACTAATGAAGACATTTATGTTCTTAAACTAATTTAATCAGACCTCATTTAACCTTGGTATTATTCATCCATACAGTTCTATTAATGTATAGTTTTATTTATCTTAGGTTTATTTATCTTTTTTAGTATATTTTAATTTATTTAATATAATCTAGGCTTTTATTATTTATTATCCAATATGATCAGATGTTCAGAAAATTTGCAAATCGTTTGCTTTATAATTGCACTTACCTCTAATTTTACTATACATATGTTTATTTATATACATGTATGTATGCATTTATGTATACATAGTGGCATTTTGCTTCCTAATTTAACTTTTTACTTGTTATTTATTAAATAATAAAGCACATGATATATATATATATATATATATATATATATATATATATATATATATAAACCGCATAAGCGAGGTTAAAATATATTCTTATACAGCGGGGTGTCTAACCTTAGGGTCACTCTAAGCGGTTTACACTTAACGCCATTCTCGACTTCTCTGGAAGCCACAATGTAATTACTGCGCGAAGACTACTGGTTCACACATCCACCACTGTCTATTGCCAGGTGCTCATTTATACAGCTCAGATAAGTGTGGCAACGTGGAGTGAACGAAATTGCCCAATTTTCGAGACGGCAACCATACGATTCGTACCCGGATTCGTTCAATTGAGAGTCCGGTGTTCTAACCACTACGCCAGGGCACACCCACAGAGTCACTGAACTGACATTGTGACAATTTCAAACTCAAACAAAAGCAGCGATGGTCATCGTCTTGAACATGGCTATTGGGACGGGCAGAGCGACGTCACTGGTTTATGGTTGCCAAGGAGATCCGGCCAACTTGGTGGCAAACAGTCGAATGCTCTGCACAGTATATCGTGAGGATCAAACGAAAATGTCGTTTTGCGATGCAGGATGCAATTACTAATAAATGTGATAAACATGGAAGTATTTCAGGTGGCCGACCAACGATGCGTGGTTGAGAAAATGCCTGCAAGACGTTATAATCATTCTGACGTTAGGCGGTTTGTTTCAACTTTCCAACGCGTCCGCAAGCGTGTTGTTACATCAACAATATTTTGTATTATCACAAGCGACCATAAAAGTATAATTGTGATTTGAGGATGTTGGTAAAAGTTGAGGTGGTGGTGCCAGCGGCAGTGGTGTTTCGTCGTTCGATTAGTAGTTAACCGTAAAACAACTTTTCTAACAATTTGTTTGAAATATCGATAAAATAACTGTAAATCATTTAGAATATCAATCTTTCTTACAACTATTTCTTCAGCATTTTTTTTAAATGGCAAAATAAAAAAATTACTACAAAATCGTCTTTGCTGTTACCTGTTTGTCACGTAGCGGTTAGAACGTCTCACTTTCAATAGATAAATTTGGGCAGTTTCGTTCACTGCACGTTGTTTCAGTTCTCTGATGAGTATCTGGCTACAGAAACGGTCCAGAAATAGCTGTCCGCGTTGCAGGGAGTAGACTACAGCACTAAATTGCATTGCAACTGCCACCATCTCATTGATATGCTGACCAAGTTTTGTCAAAATCACATACATTATCAGTTGATACATGATACAGTGATGCAGGCATGGGCCAGTGAAATTCATACTGCTGCACGCCAAGAACCCACTGGAGGCCCAGTGTTTATATTGTACAGCACCCAATCTTCATCATATATATCCATAGATATACAGTACTAATAAGAGATTATTAATATAAATCTATGATATATCATACCAGCATCTACTAAATAACTTCAGTTACTGAGTGTAGTAGCTGTACAATTGATTAAAATGCATGTCTCCCTAATGCGACTGTTCAATAACTATAATAATATGTAGGCTGCGGGTGGTAAGTCTATGCCTAAATTAAGAATATACCACTGTAAGGCAAGTTTGTAAGATACAATAGCATTTACTACAACTTACTAACTAACCTGATAATCTAAACTTACTATTATAATGATACAAAACCAAGTTTCTCAGTCATTACACAATTTACACTCCTGATCTAACTTGAGTACCACACCAAGGAGTGTACAAATACAAACAGAACAAGTAAGTTATTTACATATATTAACATCCCGTATAAGATAAGATGATACATATACATATTTTAAGTACCGTAGTTCCACAGTGGTGCTGTTCACAATATTGTCTGTAAAATACATGTTATCTTGTTCATTACTAATATGTAATACTACTATTGTTTGTTCGTAAATTCCCTAATAATATATATATATATATATATATATATATATATATATATATATATATATATATATATATATATATATATATATATATATATATATATATATGTATATATATATATATATATATATATATATATATATATATATATATATATATATATATATATATATATATATATAGCTTCACTGACATGGATGACGATTCGCTCGTCGATGGACCTGTCTGGGTCATGACTTCATTGTATTCCTCTTAGATAGAGAGATAGATAGCGGGAGTCAGAGATAGTACTTACTTAAACTATA
>OY759261.1:59870246-59877746 GCA_963662155.1 Lamellibrachia columna | reverse complement strand
ACTTGGTATACTTGGTTGTATAGTATATTTCAGCCGGTGGCTAGATACCTCAAATTCTTCTTGAAGGTGTTCAGAGTAGAAGCTGACACAACTTCTTCATGAATTTTTTCAGTAATCGATGACATGATTTGTGAAGAAGTGTTTGCGTATATCTGTGCAGGAGTACGTCTTCATTCGGATCTCTGTGCGGGAGTACGTCTTCCCTAGCTTTAAGCTATGGACCATCAGATTGCTGCTACATTGATAGAACAATACTCTGGGTTATTCCTATGTAGGCCACTGAGATATTTATATACCTCACAGAGGTCCGCCTCAAGTCGGCTCTGTTCCAAAGGAACTGATTCGATAAGTACGCTGCTGAGCTTCAGACTCTCTGAACTTTCTCTAATTCATCTATATCCTTTCTATAGAAAGAGTTCCAAACTAGCGATACATATGCCAGCACTGTTCGCATTATTGTTTCATATTGTTGGTGGGTGCTTGGATTTAGGCTTTCGCATATATTGATTCCAAGTTTTATTATTCAACAAGATCTACGATTTATCCGTTTAATGTGTATGCATAGTTGAGGCTTTGTCTTATTTTGAGAACTATACATTTATTGGCATTTCTGTTTAATAGCCAAGTGTTTGGCCAAACTGCAAGTTTCCTTAAATCATCTTGGAGAACTTCACAATGAGCTATTGTAGAAATATTTGAGTAAGCAAACAATTGTCTTGACGGAGTCGGGTAGATCATTTACATATAAAAAAATAGTAATGGCCCTATAATTGAGCCTTGTGGAACCACACTTCTGACATTTTCCATGATGAATGACCATTGCTTAGGGCCAGTAGCCTTCTACCTGCTAGGAAAGATTGGATCCATAATAGCATTTTGCCTTTAGTACCATATTGTCTTAACTTATGAATCAATCGTTTATGAGGTACAGTAACTAAGGCCTTTGAAAATCTAAGTAAATTACATAAGTGTCAGCACTGTTAACTGTATTTACTGCCAGTCTTGTAGACATTCTAATAGTAAGTAATGCATGACAATGTTTTTGGAAACCATGTTGGTCACCGCTGGTAGTATTATTTATGTCAGTTAGTTTAGCCAAACTGTATTGTATTATTTTTTTCTAGTAGTTTAATCACTTGGCTTGTTTGTATGAATTTATTAAATATAATAGGCTAGAGGAACATCAAAATATATGGAATTTTGTTAAACATTTACATTTGGTAGGTATGGACCACTAGCTTTGTCTGGTATCAGTTTTGTTAACTTGGTCCTTAGTTCCGTGGGTAAAATGTCTAAATTGTACAGTATACATTTTGCATCAGTATATATAGTTGGTAGAGAGTGCAGTAATTATAGCTCATCGGTGGAAACATATATTAAATAATTATTTTATATGTTTGCTTTAGTTTGATCATCTGAACAGTTTTTCTTCAAAGTTAATATCACTAATTGTTTACGATGATTTGGTAAGGTGTCTAGTGTAGTTCCAGAGTTTGTTGTCGCTAACATTTATTTGATCAATCAACTTTTCTTCACAGTACAATGTTGCCTCGTTTAAGACTGTCTATTGTGTTTCTTATTTTAGATCATATAGTATGTGATCGGCTGAAATGTGCATGGATCAACGAATTATGCATATAATTGATCAGGTCCACGCCTAGATGTCCTTACTGTTTCCTATGGTACTGGAAAATTCCATCGGATTTTGTGTAGGAAAAATATTTGTCAATGCAGAACCCCCCTTGCAAGGAACTAAATATATAATCGAGAAAGGCTCCGACATAATAAAGAGCCACGATTGGCTGAACAAAAGACCAGCTTCGCAACTGAGAACTGTAGAAGGCGAACCGGAGTCAACAAAAGCTGGTCTTTGTCGGTGATTTGTCAGCTGTGCTAATACTGTTCGGTGAACATATCTTGTAGATACCGTTACGAAGCATGGCGAACGTAGAACACGGCGAATTTGAATGCGACGATGAACTGTTCAATGGCGACGGCTTATATGGCGAGAATACGGCTATGCATCAAACAATTATGGCACACACTTGGTCAATAATCAGGGATTTATTGCGTAAGTATATTTTCCCTTAATTGTGGATATATTTAACGCTCTCTGTCTAGTAAGATGATAAATTATGTATAAGATTGGTGTTGTTTGTTTACACAATTTAACCCGTTAAAGGACTAAGACGGAAATAAAACGGTCGAACAGTTCCTTTCATTACGGGTCAAATATTTTTCAAACAGGTTCCATCCCATTTGCGCCTGGACATGGGCCGTTTGTCATATGTGACTACGGAACAGCCGATGGTCTCAACTCAGTTAACCTGATCACAAACTGTATAGGTAAGTAGTAATTTTGATAATATTCCTTTTACAAAAAGACTTTATTTTTCAAACTTACTGTGATATTCTGAAAGGTATTATCACTCCAATGTCTACCGTTATACTGCAGACGAAATAACACATGAAACTTATAGTTTAGTCAAGCGAAAATGGTTATAGAACTTATAGTTTAGTTAAGCGAAAATGGTTTTAATGAGGCTCATTGTGTGTTGTGTACGTTACAGACTGGGTGCAGAAGACGTACGGAGAGGATCAGCAAGTTCACGTCATCTACGAAGATCGACCAACCAATGACTTCAACTCTTTGATTCGTCTAGTCGAAGGTTTGTGTCGTTCATAAAATAATTCCTACTAAACTTACGAAGTGGAATACACATGAATAGCAGGATTCAAAAACGTGCTATGTCCATAAGAAAACTATATGTCGGTTGGTCCCTATTGCCCAGCTACATATATCCCATATTACCGTGATAGGTTTTCTAATCTGGGCTCAGTTAATGTATGTAGAACCTGCAAACTTTCATAACTTCCATAGGTTTCTTTTACAAAACGGTCTAGGCAAATTAGTTGAATGGTCTGAAAAATGGTAGATGTTATTAAATTTTGCGAAATGCAAATGCAAATACACACAGGACACGGGAACTTGGATGTAAACCATGAAATGGAAAATACTGTTCTAGGTACTGTCGTAAAAGAAAATCACTTAATAATAACAATAACTGCTTATATGAAAATTTCAGAGAAGTGTGGTATAGCAACTTCAAAGGGTAATAAAACTATTTGGTCGATTAGGATAAATATAACATACAAGAAAAAAACTAATTATACCTCTGTATAAAGCAATAATTATGCATCATTTATAATAATGTATACAAGCTTGGATACAATATTGTAAGTAGGATATAGATAAGCTAGAACGAATAAACAGTGGAGCAACTAAAGTGATTATAGAACTGAGATACCTTACAAGTGCTTCCTCAACTTATTTTGTCTATCGCAGTCTATCCAGTTCATTGGTGTCCAAATATGTAGTATGTGAATAGTCTATGTAACATCCGCAGTCGATTTATTAAACCAACACTTTTTTTCAAATCATCAAAAGAATTGACTTTAGTCGTTAGAGTTGTTAAAAATCAAAATAGTGGATATTCAAAATGGTATACACTCTGTGGGTCAATGCTGATCATGGGCGTGACTTTCATTCTCTCTCCGATCACATGACAAAGTTATAAAAGTTCATCAAGGAAGAAAATCGTGAATTTTCGTCAATTCTATTTTCGCTTCAGTTGATGCTTGAAACGGATGCTTGAACAAGCATTAACTAATTTAATAGTTGGTCTGATGATTTCAAAACAACTACATACATTGTTGCACAACCGAGGTAGCATGTCGTAATGGATACTAGGTAGGTTTGGATTTTTTGCAATATTTGTTTGAAATTAAACTAGAAAAAAATCGAATTGATTAAGCCCTTTTAACTACGAAGAACGTCATTCTTCAAAGTTGTCTGACAGTTGGCTTTGGAGAGATCACTTTTATCTTGTTCTCCAATATCTGTTAAACTTAGTCTAAACATTTAAATTATGAAATGTCTCTGTTTAAATCCGAAAACTCACTAAGTTGCAGGCGGGGCATGTCAGGAATGTTACCCTCTACTGTTGAGCCCGGTACCAAGGTATTAAATTCGTTTAACACCCTAAACAAATTTAAGTAAATGCTGGTATGGAACTATAATAGTGATATTCGACGGTTATTATGTTCTTCTTCATGTTATACTAGAACAACCATTGAGGGGACCATCTATTAATTCATAAAATGAGACCCTCTTCCAGGAATGTGATTTGAAATTGCTCGTGCATGCACAATATTGTTGCACATACAAACTGGTAATTGGATCAGAACACAATTTTAAAATAACCCTTTCCCATAGAGCATTTATGTGGGATATTCTGTAGATAATATAGTCCAGAGATAATGAGTTGGACACATCGCTTTTAGCTATACAACATTAAAGCTTGGAACAATAAACATCGTTGCTTGATACCGGGCGTAACACATATCTTTAAATAAAAAAATATATATGCAATCTGTATATGTCAAAATTATGCTTATTGTGCAGGACAGCAATATATATTTCTACTGCAAGCTGTATTACACGTTTTGAATACAGTCGATTAGTTTGTTTGCGCCCACACCCACATCATCGACTGCGACTTCCAATATGTTTGTCTTCACCAACCTATCATAATTTTCCTGAAATGTATTGGTGTTGATATGACGGCAACATTACCTATAACAGGAAATATCCCTTGTATAGTGGGAGGGTCCTTTTACCATCATGCCGTAAACGTTCCTGAAGTTTTGTACTCGGTGCTATTACCACGCATCCATTTGGCCCTTTGCAATGAGAACGTCATTCCAATATACCAATAAACAGTTAAAGTATTTTCATTCAGAACATTCATCGTGTAGTGTTCTATGTATGGATGTAACATAGCAGTGTCTTGTTGATATCTAGGCAGACTGGGTGTCTTTAATGTTGCTTGTTTTCTACAAAGTTCATTTGCACATTACATAATGTCCTCATTAAGGTTGCCATTGGCTTAATGATTCAATACATTCCTTGGAAAACATTTCCTTATTTCGCTATTTCCAATATTCAGCGGGTACCTACTGTGTCACTAACGTAATTTGTGCATATCCATTAAACCATTATTCAACTCATTTCGCTTCCACCCTGACATCTTGACAGATCATGTTTTTCATGTAGTAGCTCTTGAGCATCCTTCCTTTGATGCCACTGAGCGAAGTGGTCATAATTTATCAATATGAACACATTCAACTATCAACTACTGTGTACTTGTGTACGAATATAAAGCATTGGTTCGTTCGTTCGTTCGTTCGTTCGTTCGTTCGTTCGTTCGTTCGTTCGTTCGTTCGTTCGTTCGTTCGTTCGTTCGTTCGTTCGTTCGTTCGTTCGTTCGTTCGTTCGTTCGTTCGTTCGTTCGTTCGTTCGTTCGTTCGTTCGTTCGTTCGTTCGTTCGTTCGTTCGTTCGTTCGTTCGTTCGTTCGTTCGTTCGTTCGTTCGTTCGTTCGTTCGTTCGTTCGTTCGTTCGTTCGTTCGTTCGTTCGTTCGTTCGTTCGTTCGTTCGTTCGTTCGTTCGTTCGTTCGTTCGTTCGTTCGTTCGTTCGTTCGTTCGTTCGTTCGTTCGTTCGTTCGTTCGTTCGTTCGTTCGTTCGTTCGTTCGTTCGTTCGTTCGTTCGTTCGTTCGTTCGTTCGTTCGTTCGACAGTCCGTCCGTCATATTATGTTATGTGTTCTACCCTAGGTGTAACGTCTGGATCTTACAGTTTCTTTCAAGACCACAATAATGTATTTGTGACGTGTTGTGGAAGAAGTTTCTACAAACAGTGTCTGCCGGACTCGACCGTTCACCTCGGGTTTTCATCGATGTCCGTGATGTGGCTGTCTGAAAGGTGAAACATTCATAATTAAATTAGATAGTTCTATCCACCCTACACAATGTCCCATATCTTCTTCGACTGGACAAACAAACAAATTATGTCAAATCTGGAGCTGCAACAACTGGTGTCATAGATGGCGTGGGGTTGTACTCTTGTGCAGTCACAATGGCAACTGCTGTCAGTGCTGGAGCTGCAATAGTTGGGGTCAGAGGTGGCATAGGGTTGTGCTCTTGTGCAGCTTTCGTGATTACATTAGTTACCCAAAGGCTGGAATCGATGAGTCATGTGTGGCGGAAGTGAGACCATGGCTACTCCATCTTCTCGAGCCATATCAGTTGCAGCTAAATTCTTTGTGTGGGTCACGTGGCTATAATTTGTCAGTTCTTGTTTCATCCTCTTCCGTTTATATATGACCATTGGCACTAAATTTATGTAAACCCCCATAAAGTCTTTGGTAGTCGGAAACAATATATATTTACCTGTGACCAAATGTGTTCTGTTACAAGTTCCCTCGATTGGACCACTTAGCAAATTCATTAATGTGCATTATTATAATTGCTCCCTTGTCTAATATTACTTTCTGGTAATCAATAAAATGTGTTGGAATAATTCCACACATCTAATGATGGCATACCCTTATGTGGGTCACTGGTCCAATTGTGGCAAATGCAGTACTGCTATTTCGTCGAAATTTACCGTGTCATCCGAAATGCCACTGATGAATGACATAATCGATAAAGGATGCCACGGTATACAGTAATATGGAATATACAGATCTGGTCCTATCGAGGAACTGGTCCAATCCCGGGAACCCTTTCCCTATGGCACGTTAAAAAAGATAATATATGCTGTTGAACTTTTCCAGTCCAAATGTGACTTCACAGGAGGTATTTTCCGAACATTTCGCACAAGGTTCTGCCGAACAACGCCTGTTTGAAGAGCAATCCGCCCGAGACTGGGAAACGTTCTTGTTCCACAGAGCCAAGGAACTTGTACCCGGTATGGTTCTACCTTTAGGCATGCCTTAGTATCTTAGCTACACATTGTTAATTAATTTAGGTATATACGATATCTTCCATGCGCGTTATTTGCTATGCCACATTTTGGTTTACTGCCACATTGGCCAACTCGCATAGTACATTGTTCACTTGTTTTAAACGTATGGAAGTAATTATGATATGATTTGTATTTGGATGAAGAATTCGTTCAGATGCAATTAGAACGGCCGCAAAAGTTTATTGTTAAGTGTGCATTTTCACCGATTTATTTTTTTCCAATGGTTCAATAATTTAACAAAGGCAATTTTTTTTACCAGGCCTCGTTACGTACGTGGTCTCATTAACATATATACATTGTAATTTACCTGGTTGGCGGCCGTCTGGCAATTTCTTATCGGTTGGGAGAAGTACAAACTAGAACGACGGAAGAATTCAGATAAATTGCCACGAAATGTTACTATTTGCACAAAGTGCAACGTCAACGGCATGTTGTATGTGGTAGGTGGCAGGCTAGTGGCAACGATGACACACAGCGCAACTTGTCCGTGCAACAAGAATAACAAATGGTGTAGGTACAGGGAAATGACCGACATATGGAGAGAGATGATGCAAGAAAACACTATTTCGGAGGTAAACAACTAACATTTCAGTGTTTCTTCCAAACAGAAACAATCCTGATGGCAGATATAACC
>OY759261.1:59792746-59867746 GCA_963662155.1 Lamellibrachia columna | reverse complement strand
ACATGGAAACAAATAATGCAAACATGTTGTTCAGGATAGTTGCAAAATAACATATTGAACATTAAGTCAAAAGTCATCTACTTTCCCCTGTGTGCGTTTTTTCTCAACGAGGCTAGATGCGTGATAATTATTATTGAATGTAGGTGTTTCGGTTGAAATCACTTCTGCTCATGAATTTATCTAACCTGTCATAGCGACAACATTCCCTCGGCTCTGGAAAAACCAGAATCGAAGCAATGCTAATGGGTCCACAACGGTGGCCAGGCCACGATATGTTAGACTTTGTTCGACTAATTTCGGCGACGGCGATGTATAAAGCCCGGAGCAGTGCTGACAATATTTCAAGACGTTCATCAACCGAAGAAACGGCAACGCAAACGAAAGCTGTCGATCGAGCGCACATCGAAGACGGAACGTGACAAGGTTAGTACTCGTTTCCTTTAATTTGATATATTATACATTTATTGTATATTGTTGGATCTCTAGTTAGATGCGTAATTACGTCGTTCGCTGGGAGAATAAACGATGGGCAAGGTTATTGTTTTCTGATGAAAACATTATACACGGGTTTATGGGACATGTTGGTGCCCTGATTTTCCGCCGAACCGTATATACAACGGACCATTATGGCAAACAGTCAAAGGACAAAGCATGCTGACGTCTAGCCATAGCTGTAGCGGAATGAACCACATTACAAAATAAGTTGAATTTAGACGAAAACAGCACAGCCAAACTTACTGACAAGTATAGGATTGTTTGCGGGACTGGAACGAGTCAGTCATAATTACCTTACATAAACAATACTTTTCAAAATACTTCGTTTATGGGTATCAATAAATGAAAAGTTTGTTTGTTTACTTCTGGAGAGTAAAGTATTTATACTCTTGTATTTTGTAGCATATTTTCCCAGTCAGTGACCCCTGATATGATTTACACTGGCTCATACCAGGGCACTAATTAGAAAGTAGCAAGATCAGACTTCTGCTGTACTGGTCTGTCATTTGATTAAACTACCCTTTTGATCATGGTTCTCATGCCTCCACCTCAACTACCAACACAGCTAGCTGTTAAAGCCTGCTATTGTGTCAATGTTTGTTCAAACTGATAAGAATGTTTGTGGACTGTGCAAGCTGGATAGGGATAGTGCAAAGAATTGCTAGCCTCAGTTTTCACCCTTACCCCTGACCAGTATTTACGTCGAATCATACGAGTGCAGCATACATATCCTCTTACATTATCTAGCTCCTCCGATACTCCAGTGTAACAGATAAAAAAGACAAAGTATGCCTCATCATTAATTTACTTTGTGATATTTCATTAATGATATTGTAATTATCCAGAACAAACAAAATAACACTATATCTAATATGTATTTATTGTGTGCTATAGGGTGTATGGTAAAAAGTATTTTGGAAAGTATTTTTAAAATGTCCAATGTATTTGTATTTCATAGTATTTATATTTGGATTTGACCGTATCAATGATATTTATATTTGTATTTAAATACATTTCAATGTCTTTGACCCCATATCTGGTGGGACCTCTTCTGAATGTTTTATTTCCATATAGACTGAGGTGCCTGTCCAAATCAACTGGACATATAAATTCCACTAGTGCTTCCCATAATAACTGTTTGACTGTACACTGAAAGAAGCAGTAATTTACGCCAAGCAAAAAAACCGATACCCACTCCAGGAAACAGATTCAGGTGGATTTGACTCTTTGGTGACTGGCCTGGCGGACATATAATAACGCAATGTTTCCCTCACTGATATATAAAAAACTAGTCTATATACTATATAATATAGTGCTTTCAAAAGACAGCAGCGTCTGATGTATTTTCACTTCTTCCAATCTGCTGTGGTGCTGCAACTACTATTGAATCTCGCTGACTCTATGTTTTTGAAACACAATTTATTAACTATTAACATATTGTATTCATATAATATTTATTATGTTGTAGGAGGAATGCCAAAGCTGCCAAACCAACTTTTCTGTTAACAAATTTCACACAGAGAGTGCACCACTGATAAACGTACAAGTATCACAAATGTTACATTGCATTATAAGTAACAAACCAGTTTAGTTTGATATTCATCTGCTATTGTGAGTCAGTAAATACTTGTTAGTACTGACCATAATCCACTATTGGTGACATTTACAATTTCGGTTTATGACCCATGTAAGAATGTATATTAATAATTTGTAGTCTAGATACCACAACACATAATCACATACCTCCCTCGGCATACGCATCATGTGTATCGGCTGGGAAGTACTATGTAGTGGCCCTAGATGTTGCGCACTTACAATAAATGTAATACATTACAATTAACATAAGCGACACGTATAAGTAATATTACTTATAAAATTAGTGTAATCAGTTACGAATACTTAAAACATGACTTTGTGTGTAATCAACTATAATTTATTGCGCATGTACACCTTACAGCTTCATTGACATAATGAAATAAATATAAACCATCGTGCGTGTTATTATTGTTACCGATTTTATTCAAGATAAAAAACAAACACAATGTTGAAATGTAGTCAATGTACATGCATTAGATACAAAACGAAGAGAACGGTATATAAGAATGTTCACGGTAATCGCTTGATCGCTAGATACAACCGGATGTCATGTATTATCGCTCGCGTACTGCCGGTGTAGCAAGATGTGTATGCATAGCAAATATGTTTACTTTATACAAAACAGTCCGTTTGGAGACAAGAGCTTTGTGGGCTTATGTCCATTTAGACACATTGTTGAGCATAAATATTTAATAATGATGGTTTCCATATATAACCATAACCCACCAAATTCAATGACAGCAGAAGCTTCGTAATTCATGTAATATAAATGACAAATATTTCAGTATCAATTTTAATATTATTGTAAATAATGACACAGTAAAATACATAAGGTTTCTACAGTCATAAGAACTTATCAATGTACAATACTTATTATAATCATAATGTTTGTTGATTAGAAGGGACAACTGTCTCAGATAACTTTGAATAGTCAGAAATGTAATTTCCCATTTAATTGTCCCTGAAATAATTATTTAAATATTGGATCTCGCTTCATATATTACAAATATACTACGAATTATCGCTAAAACTGCTCATTTAGACGGGTGGAACCAGTCGGAAAATCTTAAACTATTTATGCCTAACGAGGTGTCTAAATGCACATAAGCCAACAAAGATCAAGTCCCCAAACCACTGTTTTGAGTAAAGCAAACATATGTTCTATGCAAATACATTTTGCTATGCCGGCAGTGCGCGAGCGATAATACATGACATCCAGTTGTAAATAACTATCAAACGATTACCGTGAACATTATTTACACAGTCATCAAAACATCCGAATTCACCAGTGGACTCAAGAGCTAAAACAAGTAATGTATGATATTTCCCGTGTACTTGATAATAATAGGTTGCGTGCCTGTGCCCTTAATAACAATTCCGTCTGATCCGGAAGTTGTGCCACCAACAAAACCAAGCCACTTTTAACAAGATTTAACAAGATTTGCCATCCAAGCCAAAGGCCCAGATGGCAAGTGGACAAGGAAGTCATTGGCTTATCGAGAGTCCAACAATGTTCATATACTTATAACCCGCCCTCCTGAGATATGTGTCAACCTTGTTTTAAACATATTCACGCTGCTAGCAGTTACACAATCTGTAGACAATTTGTTCCATTCATTTATTGTCCTCTGTGAGAACGAGTGCTTCCTGATGTCCAATCTACATTGATCCTTTACTAATTTTACCTCATGTCCTCTAGTTCTGCTATCCTTCTTGAGTGAGAAAAACATATTTCTATCAATATTTTCATACCCATTCAATATCTTAAAAACTTCAATCTGATCTCCTCTTAACCTCCTTGTCTCTTGAGTTGTTAAACCACATTCTTTCAGGCGTTCTTCATAACTAAGGTCTCTCAGTTCTGGAATCATTTTAGTTGCTCTCCTTTGTATGCGTTCAAGTGTATCTATATATTTCTTACGATATGGTCTCCATGCTTGTATACAGTATTCTAAATGAGGTCTAACTATTGCTTTATAAAGAGGTTTAATTAACTTTTTTCCCTTGTATGTTATGTTTCTTCTAATTAATCCAAGAATTTGATTACCCTTTGAAGCTGCAATACCACACTGCTCTGAAACTTTCATATCAGCGCTTATTGTAACTCCTAAGTCCTTTTCTTTTACAGTAGTACCCAGAACAGTATCTCCCATTTTATAGTTTACATTCAAGTTCCCATGTCCTGTATGTAAGCATTTACATTTCCCAAAATTGAACAACATCTGCCATTTCTCAGACCATTTCACTAATCTGTCTAGATCGTTTTGTAAATGTTGTTTATCACCATCAGTATTAACCTTTCTAAACAGTTTTGTGTCATCCGCAAATTTCAGTACGTTACTTGTTATACTGTCGTCCAAGTCATTGATATAAATTAAGAATAATATAGGTCCTAATACTGATCCTTGAGGTACCCCACTCAAAACCGATTTCCAATTTGAAACTTCTCCATCTACTACAACTCGTTGTCTTCTGTCAGTCAGCCATTGTTCTATCCAGTCAGTTATGCTGTCCCCGATACCATGGGCTTTTAATTTAAGTAGTAATCTTTGATGTGGCACTTTGTCAAAAGCTTTCTGAAAATCTAAGTAGATAATATCTACTGGCGATCCCACGTCTATCCACTTAGTGATTTCTTCCAAAAAACATAACATATTTGTTAAGCATGACCTCGCTTTAAGGAATCCATGTTGAGATGAATTTAATAATTTATGCTTAACGAGGAATTCCACCATATGGTCTTTAATTAACCTTTCTAATAATTTACAAATCACTGACGTTAAACTCACTGGTCTGTAATTCTCTGACTTATTTCTCGAACCCTTTTTAAATAATGGTATGATGTTTGCTTCTTTCCATTCAAACGGAACAACTCCCTCTTTTAATGACAAGTTGAATACTCTTGCAAGTGGTATACTGATTTGTTCTACTGTTTCCATTAGTAATTTTGGAGGAATCCCATCCACTCCCGGTGATTTGTTATCTTTCATTGCCTTTATTTTCTTAGCTACCAATTCTGGAGTTACAACTAACGGACCTAAATAGTCAGATTTAGCCCCTTGAAATTTAGTATCAGCAACTGGTAATGAACTAATATCTTCTTTGGTAAACACTGAACTGAAGTAACCATTTAGGTCTTCCGCCATTAAAAATCCCTGTGATATTATATTTCCAGCACTGTCCTCTAGAGGTCCAACCTTGTCTTGTACGTTTTGTTTACTCCTGACATATGCATAAACTCTTGCTGTCATTTTTTATGTTACATGCTAGTTTTTGCTCATAGCTTCTTTTAGATTGTCTGATTTCAGTTATAGCTGCATTAAGTGCCTCTTTGTATTTTGCATAGTCTTCGTCCTTTCTGGTACGCCTATAAACCCTCCACATAGTTTGTTTTAGCATTATTTTTCTAATAGCCTCTTTTGACAAGTGTTTCTTTCCACACCGTTTTCCTTGTTTTTGGAAGGGAACAAATTTATCGATGATACTCTCAATTTCATATTTTAGAATATTCCAACATTCAATTGTGGTCTTATTCATCAGCATGTTATTCCAATCTAGCTTTGCTAAGTATTTTCTCATATCTTTGTAGTTACCTTTGTGGAAGTTTCTCTTGTACGTTTTCTTATTTTTACTTTCTGATTTTACATTGATGTCAAAATGTATTTGATTATGGTCACTATTACCCAATGGTTCAAATATTTTTACATTGTCCACTAATTCTTTTTGTGATGACAAAACTATATCTAATACATTTTCTCCCCTGGTTGGTTCTAGTACGTGCTGAGTAAGAAAGCTATCCTGGATTAAAAATAGAAATTGTTGGTCCTCAATCCCTGTGCTCTCTAGAGAATTCCATTGTATGTGTCCATGGTTAAAATCTCCCATTATGATACATTCCCCTTTACTAACTTCCTTTATAGCGTTTTTTATTTTTGTGTTGTCCTCTTCGTTTATGTTTGGACTTCTGTAAACTAATCCAATAGTTAATTTTGAATTACCTGAAACAATTTTGCACCAAACAGCTTCAACGCAATCTGCTTCCCTTTCTAGTTTCATTTCATAAGCCTGAATAGATTCTTTAACATATAAAATAACTCCCCCGCCCCTTCTTCCTATTCGATCTTTCCTAAACATTACATATCCTGTCAGTCCTAATTCAGCATCTGTTATATCTATGTTGGCCCATGATTCAGTTATACCAATTATGTGAGGGTCAATATCTTCTACCATAATGTTTAATTCGTTTTTCTTATTTATTATGCTCCTTGCATTTAAACATAATAGTGGATGCTTTCTCCGATGCATCAAAGAAGTTCGGCCTGAAGATTAACATCAAGAAGACGGAAGTGCTGTACCAACCCAACTCTACAAGAACCCGAGAGGAGGATATCATGGTTGATGGAAACAAACTGAACTCTGTTCCGGAATTCACCTACCTCGGAAGCACTATATCAAGTGATGGACGCATTGATGCTGAAATACAGAGGAGGATGGCCAAGGCTAGCGCATCTTTCGGCCGATTACGCCAGAGACTCTGGAACAACCACCATGTGTCCACGCGGGTCAAAGGCAAGATCTACCGTGCAATTGTGCTATCCACCTTACTATACGGAGCCGAGGCCTGGACAGTGTACAGACGACAGGTGAAAAAGCTGCATGCCTTCATGATGCGACATCTGCGTTCGATCATGAGGCTAACCTGGAAGGACAAAGTGACAAACAAGGAAATACTCGGTCGGATAGGGCTGCCCTCTATGGAAGATCTTCTGATCAAAAAGAATCTCCTGTGGACTGGACACCTCATGAGGATGTCATCAGACAGACTACCAAAGCAGATCCTCTACTCTCAATTGTCTTCTGGTCACAGACAGAGAGGACGCCCTCGTCTCCGGTTCAAGGATACCATCAAGAGAAACCTCAAGCTGAGAGACATAAAGACCGACTCATGGACATCACTCTCACAGCAGAGAACTAAATGGAGTGCGGCGGTCAAGAAATGAAAGCAGTCTTTGTCGCATAGCGACTGACAGCATGATGATGATTTAAACATACGCATCTATAACCTTTTTCAGAGATGTTTTTCGGATGATTTGATATTGGTTTATCTGTGCTAGTGGCCTCTTGTTCTGCTTGAGACACCTCTAGGTAACCCCCCTGCACTTCTAGTTTAAAGAATGTTTACTTCCAAAAATATTTGTCATTGTACCCAAGTCACTATCTACTGCTGCTGAAAGTTTGTCCGCGAATACTGCCGCCCCCTTTCCACTTAAATGAAGCCCATCCTTTATGTACATATCAGCCCTCCCAACAAAACTTCCCCATAAATCCACAAATCCAACTTCCTCTTCCCTACATAACTTCTGGACTAACATGTTAATTGCCATCCCCCGACAATTTCGATATTTGTGACCCCTCCTGCCCATTACAGGTAAAATCCCTGACAGTATTACCTGCTCAACCCGCGTCTGTTTTAGTGTTCTGACCAACTGCCTATATTTCCTAACTATAGCAGTTGTACCCTCCCTCTCTACGTTATTTGTCCCTACGTGTACTAAAACAGATCCACCCTTACCCGAGCCTACGATGTTTTTTACCCTCTCAGTTATCGCCTCTATTTTGGCTCCAGGCAAGCAGACCACCACATCATCTCCCTTGTTTAAGACTCTGTCGGTCTTCCTAACTATCGAATCCCCACAAACACCCTCGCTCTCTTCCTCACCCCCTCTATCACTGCTGCAGAATAACTCTTCCGTTCGATCCCCTCCATCCCATTCTGTCCTGACCCCTTCCCTCCTGTCTCCCCCACTTCCCACTCCTTTGCTCTTGTCTCTCCCACTTCCCTCTCCTTCACTCCGGTTGTTTTCCCTCCCGTCTCCCCCACTCCCTTCTCCTTCCCTCCTGTCTCCCCCACTCCCTTCTCCTTCCCTCCTGTCTCCCCTACTCCCCTCTCCTTCGCTCCGGTTGTCTTCCCTCCCGTTCCTTTCCTTCCCGTCTCCTTACCTTACTGCTGGGTCTGGCTCTGTTTACTTATGCAAGAACAAAACAAGGTATCATGATGTTGTTAACATGGCTATCCATCATTGTTTATTATAACTGGATTGCCCGGCGCTCATCTCTGGTGTGCGCTCAGCTGATTGTACATACAGTTAGTACAACTGACGAATAGTACATTCGTATTACATAGTACATGGTAGGTGTACTCGTCACATAGATTGCAAATATGAGTATATATATATATATATATATATATATATATATATATATATATATATATATATATATATATATATATATATATATATATATATATATATATATATATATATATATATATATATATATTTATATATATATATATATATATATATATATATATATATATATATTATATATATATATATATATATATATATATATATATATATATATATATATATATATGTATATATGTATATATGTATATATATATATATATATATATATATATATATATATATATATATATATATATATATATATATATGTCATGGTTGGTCAATGTGGTGGCTCCATCGAATTACCACGACTGGCATTAGTGGTCATTGGCACCAGCCAATAGGTGGTAACCGTTTTACTCTAAGTACTACGCAGCAGATGTAATCCCATTTTTAACATAACTATTTTCTTCTAATTGTTTTAACTTTAGTCTATATATATATATATATATATATATATATATATATATATATATATATATATATATATATGTCAGTCAAGCAATGGATACGGTTGTAGGAATGTCAGTTCAGCTCACTGTGTACCCACTTTCAACATCATACTAAATAAGTCATCATGTAGTAATATGGGATTTGAATGAGAGTGGGGAAAAAGGAGAGATTGGGAAAGAGAGAGGGAGAGGACACATGGTGTGCAGCAAGGGTTTTTATTATTGTGGAGCAAGGAGTATTATTGGTGAGTACCAAGTTCCTACAGTACTATATTTGTGATGTAGCTACTACTAAATAGTATTGTTTATAGCATGTTCATGTGATTAGAAATTAGTGAATCCGTTGCCTTTGGAAGTTTAAATGAGTAGCGACACATGTGGTGCTAATTATGCTGGTGATAGACAGCAGTCTAGGTAGTATTAATTATAGTCTGTATTATTATGCAATGCCTGATTTGTGAACTGTTTATGTTAGTCTGTCCCAGGTGACAACGAATGTATATCTGATATGCTTATTGAAGTGGCAGTCTAGTACAGAGGAGGTAGCCATTTTGTAATGTATCACCAACTTGATCGCCAGGAGTCAGCACTGTTGTGAGCCATAACTAAGTTTCAGTTGTGTATCCACATGGGTTATAAGTAATTAAGGATGTATTGTTATATACATGTTGTCATTGTTATGGGCACTGCGCGACAACATTTGCACTGTGTCGGCGGACTGTGGGCAGGTATGCAATATTTAGTAAGCAATAGCTATGAGATTATGTATTACCGAGTATGACAGTGTCTTTGGTTGGCTAACTTATTGTGGCATGGCTGGGTTACCATATCGACAATGGATAGTTTAACTATATATATTACTGATGGATACTATGTGTATAACAGAGCAAGAAAGGCTTAATGTGTGTAGTTATTGCTATTATACCTGGTTTTTGATAAAACATGCTGTAATAGGGAGCATCGCAGATACCTTGCCATTATGTCCTACGGAGGATATCTTGTTATGTTTTACTATTCTGATAATATCGGGCTTAGTTATACTACATATATATATATATATATATATATATATATATATATATATATATATATATATATATATATATATATATATATATATATATATATATATATATATATATATATATATATATATATATATATATATATATATATATATATATATATATATATATATATATATATATATATATATATATATATATATATATATATATATATATATATATATATATATATATATATATATATATATATATATATATATATATATATATATATATATATATATATATATATATATATATATATATATATATATATATATAGACTACTATCTTGTGTAACACAGATGTGTGTAGGCTGATGGCCATTGTAGGTTATTGGATTGAGGTGCTAAGGATTCTCTGTTGCTGTTTATGTGTTGTTTTAGAAGTGAGGACTGACTTGTGTTGTGATTGTGTATGAATATACTTCACTGTAAATCATTGTTACATGGTCTTTTTGTTAAGACTTGAATAAACTGGTGAATATATATATATATATATATATATATATATATATATACGAGACATCCCGTCACGTACGAAGGGGTCCCCTTATTATTAACAAGGTCCCGCAAGGAGAACACGCTGATGCCTGTTACACCGTATGCCTTGTCATATTGACGCATGCAGCATTGTTTATATATATATATATATATATATATATATATATATATATATATATATATATATATATATATATATATATATATATATATATATATATATATATATATATATATATATATATATATATATATACATATACATATATATACATATATATATATAAACAATGTTGCATGCGTCAATATGATAAGGCATACGGTGTACAATAATACAAAATCTGGTACCCAACACGTAAAGGGGGAAAATCAACCCCCCAAACGGTTGCTCAACCCCAACGCGTAAAGACGGAGATTCATACTCCATTAAACCGGATAAGATGACAAAAAACCTCAAGAAGCCGAAAAAGTAAAGTCGAATTTTGCCGAAAAGCGAGGAAAAAGTACACCATATTGGGCACACGGTCCAGGTAAGGGTAGGTCGGGTTGGCAACTTTTTTTCCAACCTATAAACGAGTACATGTTGTAATTCCGAAGGAGACAGCGAAACTGACAATGCCAGCGGTTACCCCACCCACGTAATATGATTCCGCTATGGGTCTAGACGCTGGCGACTGCCTTTTTTCGAACCGCTGACCCAGCCCGAGCGAAGGGCAAGCAGCCTGGCCGTTGTTGACCACGGATCGCATGACTCGTAAAGTTCAGGGGTGCTCTCAAAATTATATTGCATCCCGTGGGATACAATAATGTTAATGTTTTGCCTGCGCCATTAATAACAATTCCATCTTACAGGTAGTTGTGCCCCCGACAAAACCAAACCACATACTGCTGGGTCTGGCTCTGTTTACTGTCTTATGAAAGAACAAAGCAATATACCATGATGTTGTTAACATATATGGCAATCCATAACTATTTAGTATAACTGGATTGCCCGGCGCTCACCTCTGGTGTGCGCTCAGCTGATTGTACATACAGTTACTACAATAGACAAATAGTACATTCGTAGTACATAGTACGGTAAATATGCAAATATGAGTCACGCATGATAATAATATTTTGGCATTGTCTTCGTTTTCGTTTTCTAGATGACGCTAGCGCTGCAAGAGCCCACGCAGTATCTGTTGTGCAGTCCATACGCACTTGGAGCAATCGCATGTTTACAACTGGTCTTTCAAGAGAGAGAAACGTCGAGGAGCGAAAGAAAATACTCGACGAGTTCTACAGACGGCTGGTCGACCAGGTGGCAATGGTGCCCGCTGACCGGGGGAGCGATTATGCTGTTAACTTCGTCACCGTAGTGAAAACAAGTCAAGTTTCAGATGGGATTAAACCTAATGATACTAGACTATGACTTGAATGTGTTTGTACACATCCAAACAGCGAACTTAGTGTAACAGGCGCTAGCCTACACAACGGTATAAACCGGTTGTAAAATATATGCCTTCATCTTGTTATCTTCTTCGGGGTCGTACGCAGTCGTCCGGGAGGCATTTCTCAAAGATGTAGATGTGTTAATTGTCCGTCTTCTTTGCGCTTGTCAGGTCGATATTTATAACTGAATTTGTACTCACTCGACCAATGAGTACATAGATTACTACAGAAGTGTAGTCATCGCATTCTTCTCCAGGTTCGAAGCGATTTTAATCTTGTACATCAGACGGCTACATACATAGTAACAATATAATCACTCACGATGACAATGAAAAGAAAAGTGAAAATATATATTACTGTAAACCGTAAAGACAAGTAATGAATGTAAACATCATTTAGACACTTAATGTCTAGAAGATTAAAACGAAACATGGTTAAATCTGACCGGTAATTTTTAAGCCAAATGCTAAAGCAGGTATGGCCCGCCAGGACCACCCTTACTGATAATTTAGGTGCCTAAAAATGTAGCTTGTGCCGCCCTTGCAATCCCTCCTCCGGGGTATTTATACTCCCAGTTTACCAAATTCAGACGCCATCACTAGAGGCGCTGTAATTGCTTAAATACCCAATACGCTTTACTATTGGTCAACTTGTTAAATCCACCCACCCTCTCAACCACTGGACAATGACGTCTGCCAACACTTCCTTTTCCAGTTTGCAAATTAAATGTTTGAACTCTTGGAGCTGGACCAAATCCAGGGTTCCCAGGGCTCCTCTCAGTTCTTTAGTTACGTTGACCTCCGATGTCAGAGCAATTTAGCAACTGTCAGGATTAAACGGAGGGCAGAAGCGTCTACCATCAATATTTGGCACCATATGGATTTAGTCCATATCCAGTTGGGTGATTTAACTATAAACGTTTCGAAACCTGCTTTTCTGTTGCTAATCCAGGCTTGATACGTCGATTAAACATCCTAATTACTTACTAACGCATTAGCTATTAAAAAACTAATTAAATCAAACTGGTATATACTTTACATTCCTCCCACATTTTTTTTCAACGCAACGCAACAATTTAAAACAAAACTTAAAGGAGAGGCCAGTTTGAATGTGCTACCGTACGCCTAAACAACGAAGTTGCTAGAATACAATGAAGAGCATACCTTCACGAAAACAGACAACATAAATGTCTTCGACATACTGGAAATATAGAAATTAGTACGTAAACATGTACCATACAATGTACCAATTACTTTTGCCACATGTTTCTTAGTGAAATGGGACCCTAATTTCCTTCAACGAAATCAGATTTTCCGTGTGATCAGCACGTTGATTAAATCTGATTTTATCGTTGATTCTTTAAATCATCATTCTCGTTGAAATTCATTTAACATACGTTAAGTTATCAACTTCGTTGAATTACCCCTGAATTCATTAAACAGATTGTAAAGAGCAAGGCTTGTGTAGTACTAGTTATATTGGTTGTCTAAACTTTACAAGTTCCCTAGGAACTTGCTGGTAAACCCAGGTCACGTTCAGTGTCATCGTAAGGTAACGGATTTCATGTCCGCTTAATCTTATACATGTCCAAGACATTACGCTTAATCTCTGGTCGAACTTTAATCTGCGTGTCCATTAAGGGAATCCAGCAGCTTAATCCAATACGTGTCCAATTAAAAGAACCCAGGCATGGGTATCTGAACATCCTAAGATTCTTTACCTACTTCATGAATACTAATAGCCATTTTTAATTAACTTATTGATTACTGCTGAACTTTGCCGGTGTTAGCTTGATGTTAATGTATGTGAAACGTCTGTTATAATGGCAACTAATCATATGTAGTCTGGGAGAACGAGGGAGAACGAGAGAGAACAGTGGGAGTAATAGTAGGAGAGCTGTAGAAGAACTGTAGTACAGTAGTTGTAGTCTAGATGTTGTACTGTGTATGGACTTCTACTAATAAAGCCACATTGCGGTCGAACCTGAGATCTTCTGGTAAAACAATGTGAGTTATTCATTGTCGCGTCCTGACGGTCCTGAACGAAGTAGGGATAATGTCTTGACATGACACGATAGCTTGTACAAGATGTCCCTTAATTGTCCACTGCTAAAACGCATTAACCATTTTAACAATCTTAACCCTATAGTACCAAGATGTATATTCCAGTGGCACGCTGCAGTAATGTTGGTCTATCGTTGGGTTCCTCTGACCCGGATTACTCCAATAATCCATTCGCGGATAAAGTTTGCTGCATTTAAAATGGCGTCCCTATGTCTAAACTGCTAAACAATCTGTTGATTTGAAAACCAGCGTCCTGCATTTATCAAATCCTTACAAATTCTCATTAAGTAAATAAACCCAATTTTCGTAGCAACTGTTGATCTCTATTCGATCACACCAAATCCAATCGACGACATAAAACGGCCATAATAGGACACATTAATGATAACTTACATTGGTCTTTTTGGTTTAATTGACCCTGAACACTTTAACTGTGTATTCATTCACTGTTCTGTATGAAAACTTGTATTGTTCTTACAACAATACAAGTCAATAACCATACTTATTAGGTTGGCGCTCTGTTCTTTCTATTAAAATCAAGTTGATAATCTTTACTTCAGTAAATCGTACAGTGGTTATAACGTAACCTCACGGAAAAATGTAATGAATTATTTCCAGGTAACTATACTTCTCCACCCACAAATTCTCATAAATAATAATCCCTTCAAAGTTGAACCCAATACCAAATATACTGGGTAAACTGTGCAGCCAAACAATTTTGAATATATTGTAAGACATTCCGTTAAAACAATTGACAAGTTCTATAAAAAAGTGCTCAATTTTCACTGTTGCTAACTTCTTAAATACAACATCAAAGCAAAAAAGATTAGTCAAGACATCGACATCAATCGGAAACATACCGTACACGATCCCAGGCAGGTTTCTCCACAAAGCATGTGCCTACACACAAATGTTTGTTTCATCAAGTAGTGTCGTCTCGTCCCCTTCTGCGCATCGCCGTGGCGTTCGGTGATCTGCGTGTCCGGGCTGTCCTTGATATATGTGCCCTCGTCGGCAGTCATCATCCTCGGTTGCTGATTTATGGGGCGCGTACCCAGTTAAGTATCTTGACTACGTGTATGCATAATATTGCTACTCTATTTTAATAAATATTATAAGTGATATGTGCTTTAAAAAGTCACCTTTTTATAATAATAATAATTTATTTTATTTGGTATAGCGCCAGATAAATTTTTTTTAGTGGGGTAAGACCACAGTTGACCTTCCTGTTTATTATTTCACACGAATATAGGGCGTATTAACTTGATATATGTGAATTTAAACAATTCATATGATGTGACATAAGTGCAATTGAGCAGGCATATTCAGAGGTTTGTTTGTAGAAGTTATTGGCTGTGAAATGGTACTTTTCTTGAGAGTTTAACAGGCGGACGGATTTATTGGAATTTTTCTGCTATTTTTTCTGCCAAGTGAGCGCATGAATACATGGCTATTTTTGTCAAAATTTATAGGCATCGCACTTCGGGGCGTTTTAAAAGAGCTGGAGTTATGTAAAATAAAATAGGATAACATTTGGTCAGTGTATCAATAAGATGATGGCAGTTGCTGTGGAAAATTTTCAGAATTTTTGATGGTCACGTTTTCTTATAATCAAACAAAACGTTAACATGGCCACCAATGCAATTATCTACAGTGGTATGCCCCCTAGTGGCACTTCACAACATATTAAAATACATAAAATAGTGTAAAATTGCAAAATAACAAATAAATGCACTTAAAATACTCCTAATAATAAGAATTATTTAAAATAAAAACAGCAATAAAACAGTGTAGAGTTGCTAAATAAGGAAATAGCTAAATAAATATATTACCTGAATAAAGAATTTAAAAAAATATAGCACAATAATTATAAATTATAGCAATAATACTAATAAATAAATAAATTAATAATAATAAATAATTTAATAATTTAGTTTAATATTTTTTATAGTAATAATTTAAGTGATAAAATTGTATTGGTAAACAATGTTAAATATCATGAATAAGATTACTGGAGTAATCGTAATTAAATTGCTATGAGTAGAGAAAATGTTCTTCTGCAATAATGCTAATAGGCGATACGAAAGAAATGTGTCTTTAGTCGACATTTGAAGCTTGGCGAGAGTGTCACAGGTTTTAATAAAGTTAGGTAAAGTGTTCCACAGAGACGTCGTAGCCACTGCGAACGAGCCGCCCCCAGCCTTGGTACGAGTGCGCTTCACTTCCAAACTGTCAGTGCTGCCAAGGCGCAGGTAGTGCTCTTGCCGGTTGATATGGCCGCACGAGTTCACACAGATACACTGGCGCTTCGTCATGCATGGCTTTGTATGCAAGTACCAGTATCTTGAAATCGACTCAGCGTGCCACGGGAAGCCAGTGAAGTTCTTGTAACAGGGACCTGGCACTGTCGCAACGTGGACGACGCAGAATCAATCTGGCAGCCGAATTGTGTATTCGTTGCAGACGCGCAAGTGCTGCACAAAACATGGCGGCCAAAGTGGGCCCCCTCTCAAAGATGTGCGATGCCACTTAATCGTCGACGCAAATTTCGCACATAAACCTGCCACGTTCATACCCGGCACATCCACGGTGTGCCCACTGGCCACACTCACGGTGTGCCAACTGGCCACACTCCCCACCCTGCACCCTGCTTTCGCCTATTCTGCTGTTGGAATATAATTCCGAACAGTATAGACAAGGCGTAGTGCCGCTGCCTTCCTTCTCTTTATATTTTTCTTCGATGTTTTATCAGCTTTCGAATGCCCTCTCTTCTTTGAACTGCTTGAGCTTGGTTGTGGACAGGTTACCAGTTTCCCTTTAGCCTCGAGTGCAGTCTTGCTGTCCGCAATGTTGCAGATCGTCCATCTCTTTGTTGCTTTCCGCACTGTAACCTGGTTGATTTTGGATAAAGGCGAAACAGCCGATATTGCAATGTGGTGGCGACGCAGACATGACGGTGTCTCGATCACGTGGTGGCGCATCGGTGACTCGGTCACGTGGTGGCGCATCGGTGTCTCGGTAAGGAGGTGGCGCATTGGTGTCTCGGTCACGTGATGGCGAATCAGTGTCTCGGTCACGTGGTGGCGCATCGGTGTCTCGGTTGGGTGGTCGCGCATCTCTGTTTGGCTGGCGTACGAGGTCAGTCGGTTGAGCAGCAGCAAAATCATGCTCGTCGAAGACTTTGCGATCAATCGGCCATATGCCTGTCTTCCGTAAGCCGTTCACTACTGTTCTCATTGTAGCAGCACGAACGTACCCTATTCCGAACAATTCTACTATTTTTAAGGTTGACACAACTCGATCTGGGTGAGACCGTAGCCAATATTCTACCGCCTGATTGTAATATATCATCAGTAGTTTCATGAAACTGCCACCGAGTGGCTGCGTGCGATGGCTACAATGCGTTGATAGGCAGATGACTGTCACAAAATTGGCTCGAGCCATTTTGATGAAAGGCATGTTGTTTGTGTGCGTGTTGTGGCCATCTAGGATCAAAAGAACGGGTCTTGCTTCAAGAAGTGTTCGAACCACATCACAAAGTTGTGGGATTGCATCCATGTTGTCTCGTGCGCTATTGCGATTGAAGCGGTCCATTAGTTAGTCCTTCATCCTCTTCCTCGGGAAGATTATCAATGGTGGTATGAATGATCCAGCAGCTCTTATGAAAAGTTCTACCGTGACAAATTGTCCCCTCTCAGCAGACGACAGTGAACCAACCTGTTTCTTTTCCCGACTGGCGATTATCTTAGATGGTCGGTTGGGTACGGTAGTTATTCCTGTCTCGTCTACGTTGTAGACACGGTCTGGGGTAAACCTCTTCGCGCCTTGCTCAGTTTCCATTAGATCGAAGAACGCGTTGACGGCTCCCTGGTTGAATGCTCTTGCGCGAGCTGTCGATGTAGGTTCGGATGTTCTCAAAGAAATCTCATCACTGTGGCGAGCCATAAAGTCACGACACCAGTCCATTCCAAATATGGTGAATGCCGTTTGCTTCTGCATAATCATATGCGACCCTCTTCAGTTGCGACAGGGTGAAACAAAAAAGCAAGCATGCTCTCCATATGTTTCATATGCGCAACGAGTTCTGACTCTATCGTTGGTGAAAAAACAGGTCGGAATCTGCTCAGACCCTTTTCTGCTGCAACCGCAATATCTCCCACTTTCTTGCATCTTCGTTGCAGGGTGGAGCGAGGAACCCCAAACTGCTAAACAGCACGCTTGAACGCTATGACTTTTCCGCGCACCATGGGGCCCACTTTGGCCTCTTCCAAACAGTCTTGGTCAGACGCCATTTTGGTTTCAATGCATTCACGTCAACATGAAATTGCTCATTCAACTAAATATAGACTATTGTTATACATACCACTTTATGGTTATATACTTTGACCATTCACGAAAATGTGGAGTTTGTAAGACATGTCAATTATTTTAAGATAAGTACATTAAACACAACCTACCGTTTTTAATTCACGCCAAGCAGACAACTACGACGCTGGCAGGTATGTAAGCAATACTACCGTTCATTTGACTGCAGTGCATATGAGGATCGCTATGACAGTGGGGGTCCACTTGGGCAGAGGTGCCCACTTTACCCGTCCTTTCCCTTCTAATAAGATCACTGTTGACCTTTCTTTTTACTGTTTCACATGAATATAGGACATATGAAATTGTGAAATGGGAACTTAATAAATTCATATTATGTGATATGAGTGCCTTTGAGCAGGAATATTCACATGTTTGCTTATAGAAGCTATTGTCTGTAAAATAGTGCATTTTTTGAGAGTTTAACTGGCGGAGGGATTTATGGGAATTGTGCTGCTATGGACCACGTGGGCGCATGAATATACGGCTATTGTTTGTCAATACTGACGGGCATCACACGTGGGGGCATTTTAAAAGAGATAGTGGCATGCTATTTTGATAAACGTGGGTGAGCATGTCAATGAGAGGATGGCAGTTGCTGCACATTTTTTATCAGAATTTTGGATGGTCAGGTTTTCTTATAATCAGACAAAACGTTAACATGGCCACCAATGCAATTCACTACTGTGGTCGGACCCCAAATAGCCAACTCGAATTTCGCGAGATTATGTTGCAACGCGCATGCGCCAAATCCACAAGGCACAATATGATAAATGTCAACGTAGTAAGTCGCTGCGTGTTTCCTTTCCGATGGTGGTTTCAAATTGTGCTGTTGTGAGCTGCGGATGCTGCAACTCCAGAAACAAAGTCTAAGTGTCCATGCTATTCCAAAATCGGGTAAAAATCGAGAAATGGATGAGTGGAGAAGACAACTTATTCACGCTTTGAATCGAGCTGACGAAGGCAAATATATACTATTATATTTGTATCTTATTTCTAGTTGTTTAGAAACTAACGTGGCAATACACAAATACAACATTTATACTATATGTAGGTATTTTTTGCCAAAAGCTGTTATTAAAACAAAATCAGGAAGTGGTCGGAAATTCAAGTGCGGAAGCTTGCCAAGCACGTTTTTACCTTTAAAAGTGCAGGGAGTCCTGCTGCTGCTGCTGCTGCATCTCGAAAAGAGCCCGTAAGAATAAATGGAGTGCAAGTCTTTTTCTAAGCATGGTTTAAGGTTAATCATGTTATATACTAATCATGCCTTCAGATGTTATTATTTCATAGCCAAGTTTGTTGCCAGTAGCACTAATAGAGGAGTATCACGTAATATATTTAATACTAATCAGTGAAATATATATATATATATATATATATATATATATATATATATATATATATATATATATATATATTTATATATATATATATATTTATATATATATATGTATATATATATATATATATATATATTCTTGTGCTGTATGTAAACTACATTTTAAGAAAATCATACGTGAAATGTCTTAGTTTTAGTTCCAGGTAAATTTGCTTGCCCATGATTAGCATGTTCTCTCTGTTTACGCGTAGATTAATATTAACTATGTTATATATATATATATATATATATATATATATATATATATATATATATATATATATATATATATATATATATATATATATACAATTACGATACAATATCAAAACCATAATTCATTATAAATATAGAAACAACATTTTGTTGATATTGTATATATTATTTATGTGTGCCAATGTCAATCTCATGACATTGTTGTATGTCCAAATAGTTATACTGAAATGTTGTAGCGAATGTTGTTACTGTGCATGTGCATGGCACGTAATTTGAACCAAGTCACTGTTAATATTCCACGGAAGAAGCTAATATGCTTGGATAATATTCGGAAAATGTAGGTTCCGAGACCACCACCACGTCTTCTTGAAAATATATCCTACTGGGACATAGAGGACCTCAAGCGTGATCTCCACCGAGTTGCCCCTCCTTGGACTGTACTTGCCACCAACACTGAAGTCGAGATCGCTATCGTGGTTTTAGCAAGTGTTACAACTCTTGTGACAGTCCACGCAAATCTTGAGGTGACAGGTACAATGAACCAGATACCTCTGTCTGGCTGCTGCAGTGTTTTCATCGCCTTCACAAGTTGAAGGGATGCGAAGGAGTGAAGACAGAACTGCAGGCTTTTGCACCCGTTCCCTCAGTTAACTCTATGTACTATCGACATGTACTATGCAGTTTTAGGGATGGGCAAATGAAATGGTCCACTCTTCGACAGTGCGCTCATGTTGCTGCCTCGGACAGGTGGATGATGGGTCTGTGTGTGAAGACTGCAACAAAATCAAGCCACTTATCCAAAAGAAATGTGAACGTTCACACCAGAGTAGCCTTCTTTCGTCTAGACAGCCCTGCAGAAAGTTTGCCAAAAAACGGCTTGTTGTAGTACTCCGAGACAGCAGGAGGACAGTGAGGCAGTTGAAGAAGGAGAAAGAGGTGGTTATCAAGAGATTAGCCACATAATGTGTGCCAGTCACTGACTCTCTTCATCGGTTACTGAAAGATGTCATCATCAACCAGAATTTTTCAGACCCCTTCCTGAAGATGTTCTGGTCTGAACAAACCAAGGCTTTCGGAAGGCAGAAAGGAGGGATGAGACCAACGTTCATCAGGTTTCACGGAGTCCTTCCGCTTACAACACCCTGAAACGGACTGGTGTATTGAAGCGAATCAACACCTAGGGACTACACGAATGCCATCCACCATTAACATGATTTCAACAGTGATGTAATCGATGAAGTGAGGAAGGCTACAGCAAGCGTTAAGTCACACCAGTGATCGATCGTCCTCCTTCATGATGAGATGGCCATCAAGTCTGACCTCGTTCATGATTGCGTCACGGGGGACGTAACTGGATTTGTGAACTTCATTTCAGATAATAGCCTCAACTTGTGACAAGGCTACACCGAATCAGAAGTTTTTGCAAAACCTACATACAACTACTGAACTATGCTACAAGACCCCGAATCTCTATGCTCCGGAGAGGGATATCTTCTTTCTGTCGGATGCACCACATCTCATAAAGACTGTTCGCAACAATCTATCAACCTCAAAGACAGGAGGAACTCGGTATATGTGGGTAGGTATTATTTATTATGCTTTTTCATGGCAAGACTATATATAATATATAAATAATGCTAATATGGGTACTATACATGTATGGCAAGACCTAATACTCATGAACTATTCTTTGAGTAAGCTATTTATAAATTTATTTCAAATTTGCTATGCTTTCAGTTGTTTTGCCTGATAGGTTGGTAAACTGTGCCCTGTGTATTCAGTTGGAATGACAAAGGCCAGGAAAAAATTATTAAATTACTTTAATTAACAACAGCAGCATAACATGTCATTCTCAGATTTACATATTTTTCTTGAGCAACATATAACATACATATGTCATTGTTATTATACATTTGTCTAGAACAATGGAAAACATATCCCGTGGGATCATGTGGTCGACCTGTACAAAGAGGATGCTGCACACCAACTCTACCGGACGACACTGACAAAGGTGAATGTGTACCTGACTCCGCACTCCGTCATGATGGTGAATTTGGCTGCTCAGGTTGTTACCATAGTCTGGTTTAGCTGTATTTGATTTCAGAACCCTGTGTTTGATGTTCTTGGTATAGCCTATTTGCTAGTGTTCTTTAAAATATATTTTTATCAGTACCCATCCACCATCTCTTGCGGATGGGTACTGATACAAAATATAGTATGCATCATTCAAAAGAAATAGACGTGTCAGTAGTTTGGATATGTTTTTCAAGAACTTGCTCATGTGTCCATGTAGTAAACACCAAACGATTTAATATGTGTTATTCATGTCACTAGGTTCTCAGTCCTCAGCCAACGGACACTGTCGCAGAATAGCACATCGCCGAATTATGCATCATCAAGTGCAGCCAAGTGATTTTGGAACCTCCTGTGGTTGAGAGAACGTGAGCTGATAAGGTCCACGCTCTCTACAACAGTTTTCATCGTATCCTGCAGACCACAGCCTGCTTTCGCGCACAATGCTTGTTGGTGAATTATGCAGTGGTATGATATGAGATTCGGCTTTCCGATTTCTTGACGGAACAACGCAACGAATCCTGCTCGACGACCAAGTTTGCTGGGCGCGCCGTCTGTACACAGAGAAACCAAATTTTCCCACGTCAAATCATTTTCTTCGCCGAACTTCAATAGCGCACTGCAAACGTCCCGCGCTGTCGTTGTGCCCTTCAATGGGATAACGCACAGGAAGTCTTTTGATACACCTTCGTTGAAATACCGCATAGATACCATCAGCTGTGCCGTGTCATTTTGTCAGTGCTTTCGTCGAGAGCAAGTGAAACATCAGGACAGGCTCGCAACTTAGTCACCAGCTGCGTGAAAATGTCACCACTCAACTCATCACATCGACGGGTACATGTGTCGGGTGAAAGTGGCAGTTTCCCAATCTGGTGCACGATCTTATCTTTGTTCTGAAAACCAGCGAACAGAACTTCGGCACTGGCCATGAAAACCTTCTTGAACAATTCTGCGTGAGTAAGCGGCACCTGGTGTTGAGCGAGTAAGTAACAGATGCGATAGCTGGCTTCATTAAGATGGCTTGAAGTGTCTGTAAACACATATACTCTCTTCGTCTCGCATAAGTAAATCAAATCGTTGCTTGAACTCCTTCATGCGTTTTCTCCCATAAGCACTTTTTATGATTCGATTCGTAATGCCGTTTCACGTTATAGCGTTTCAAATCAGCAACGCTTTCTCTGCAAATCAAACACATCGCTTTTTGGTCATGCTCGTGATAGCAAAAGAAGTACTCATGCTCCCAGGCAGCGTCAAACGTTCTCTTTCCGGAATAATCAAACCGACGTTTTTTTTCTCGATATACGCCATAGTCCTGACATTCACAAATTCAATGTTTGCTGTGTCGAAGACGATGTTTCATCCGGGTTTCTGGGAATCGAGCGTTAGCTTCTGTTATATTAACAGTAGCGCCGCCTAGCGAACATCACTACAAAGGTGAAGGTTGTTGCTATTAAATGTGTACGACGTTTACTCTGGCGAATTGACATTAAATGAAAAACAAAATGAATGCTTCATAATATTTCAAATTTGTGTAAGCTCTATGGCTGTTTTGTAAAGTTGAAACAGTCGGCATAATTGTTTTGAAAACCATCAGGAAACACGTTATTTAGTGCTCATAGAACAACTGGAAAACTGGTACTGAAAAAAAATATATTGCTGCCACGGTCGTCACGCGGGCCAGTTGAAAGCGGGCCGCGGGCAAAATTTGGCACGCGGGCCAGAGTTTGCGGACCGCTGTATTAGGACCATTATTATTCTTAATATATACCAATGACTTGGACGATAATATAACAAGTACGGTACTGCAATTTGCTTGTGACACAACAGTGTTTAGAAAGATTAAAAACGATAAACAACATTTTTAAAAACATCTAGACAAAATTGCAGATGTAATTGAATGTGTGGAAATGTAAATACCTACACACATGACGAAGGAACTTGGATGTGAACCATACAATTGGAAATACTGTTCTATGTATTGCCATCAAAGAAAAGTGCTAATATGGAAAAAGAATTAATGATATCCCTGAAAAAAAAACAAATTTAGGCGTAATTAGGATATAGATCCCCTAGAACGAATACAGAGGAGAACAACTAAAACGAATCGAGAACTGAGAGACCTTAATTATGAAGAACGCCTTAGGGATTGTGGTTTAACAACTCTTGAGACAAGGAGGTTAAGAAGAGATAAAAAAAGTTGCATGTTATTAAATGGGTATGATAATATTGATATAAATAGTTTTTTTTCACGTAAGACAAATAGTAGCAAAGAGAAGGATCAGTGTAGCTTAAATATAATAAATTTAACGAACCTGTTACATACATAATATTGTGTAAATGCTAGCAGCATGAATATGTTTAAAAACATTAGAAATAGTAGAAAAGAGAAGGATCAGTGTAGCTTAAATAAAATAAATTTATCGAATATGTTACATAAATATTGTGTAAATGCTAGCAGCATGAATATGTTTAAAAACAAAATTTACAAATATATCAAAAGGGTGGGTTAAACATCAATGAAAATTGTTTGGACTGTTCCATAATTCAATGATTTCCTTGATCGCTTGCCACCAGTTCCTTTGGCTTGGATGAGCTGATCTTGCAAAATCGTGTTAAATCATAACTTGTGAGTTAGAATGAGAGTCACCTGATATTTGCTCCGGTTTTGTGCAAACGTCCTGGTTCTGTCACAAGGAGAAAGGCTGTTTGCGATAGCGACAAACGGCGGCATACTAGAGCATTGTTAATCCAGGATAACTACAGGGATGTTTCATATCACCGCGACAAACGGTGGCGCTACCTCACGGAGCAGTGCTAGTCTATGATAACTACATGAATGTTTCATATCGCCGCGCCATCTGTCGAGATTCTCGTGAATAGTTTTGCAACGATTCTCGGAGAAGCGTTGCAAAACTACTCACAAGTGAATTAAATACATCAATATTGGCGGTTACGGCTAGCGACGAAGTGACAGAGTATGTGTGTTTCTGCACCCGCCTAATTACTATTGCGTTTGGTAAACAAATAAGCAAGTGATGTTCTGCTATCCGCTAGATGGCGCCAGTGATCAAAACGCATGCCCGAGTGTGGTGTGTATTGCAGGCGCGACGATGACTGCTTATATGCCCAATTTGCATATTAATATATATATATATATATATATATATATATATATATATATGTATATGTATATGTATATATATATATATATATATATATATATATATATATGTATATGTATATATATATATGTATATATATATATATATATATATATATATATATATATATATATATATATATTAGGGAAGTAGGGAAGGAGAAAGAAAAGAGGAGAAAAAATATATATATATATATGTATATATATATATACATATATATATATATATACATATATATATATATATATATATATATATATATATATATATGTATATATATATATATATATATATATATATATGTATATATATATATATATATACATATATATATATATATATATATATATATATATATGTATATATATATATATATATGTATATATATATGTATATGTATATATATATATATATATATATATATATATATATATATATATACATATATATATATATATATATATATATATATATATATATATATATACATATATATATATATATATATATATATATATATATATATATATATATATATATATATATATATATATATATATATATATATATATATATATGTATATATATATATATATATATATGTATATATATATATATATACATATATATATATACATATATATTAGGGAAGTAGGGAAGGAACATTTTCATTCAATAATTGCTTCTTTACTCCCTCCTTCCCTCTTGCTCAATCCTACCCTCTTATTCCCTCCTTTCCTTTTACTCCCTCCTTCCCTCCGTTTCTTCATTGTTTCATTCGTCTTACCAACATATGCGTTCCGTTCCTTTCATTTATCCGTCTATCTGTATATAAAATAGGTTAATTACCATTGTTTTCATAACGTATGCTGGCTTGGAATTCTTTCTCAGGTTTCAAAATAGGGCTGACAAGAAAGTACACATCGGGAACAAGGGTTAACAATGCAATCGCCCCATCAGAATGGAGTGGTAGCGTGTTGTTTCCGTGTTGATGTATTCGAAATGCGAAGCAGTTTTGTTGCAGCGTAGCCGTAAACACTGCCTTTGATAAGGAATCGAATAGTGTTTATCGCAGTCTGTGGTTACGTTATTGCGCAAGTCATGGGCCGTGGATTCGTGCTTCACCATTTCGTGTTATCATTGACTGGAAGCCACATATTATTGTATTAATGTGCTGTAAACACGAGGTTCGTATGAAAATATAAACTACACTTGCGGTGTCACAAATCATTGTCTCAAGGGTTCTCAACGATGTTGTAGCGGGGAACGATTGGTGATTACAACTTGTCGTGGGATGCCAGTAGCAACAACTTGTCGGGTACGATGTTTGAATTTTCTAAGTGTGATTTGTTTACACCTATGCGTCATCTTAAAACCGACGTGTACGATCGATAATATCCACAAATTATGATGTATGAAAGAACACAACCTTTGCACAACCACCTTTCATACTGATTTGTATTTCAGCAATTAAGGAAATGCAACTTTTCATAAAAGAGCATCGCTACCCTTGACCTCATTACCCCAAGTGACGTCATAGGTTGATGATTATTCAAGAAGTGTTTTGTACAGATTTTACAGATTCAGGCTTAATTCACATTCACATAATTGTTTACACGAATCGTCCGACTTAAGCAATAATGTCAGGTCCACAAAACATATATTTAATTAGCTACAATAGTTGTATGGCTATCATCATCAGTGTATCGGCCTAGGGCAGCGATGGGGTCTGTGTGCTGTAGTTGTTGAACATGGGTCGCTTCAATTGTCCAACATGATATTACAGGCATTTGTATGCTTCCCAAAGAAGCTATTTGTAACGCAACACCCATGTGAAACTGAATTACGTATGCGACAACACGTCTTTAATTGATTCACCCCAGACACCTTTTGACAGACCTGTTGAAAGCCAATTGTAACACCATAGAGTACATCGTAAGACAACAATAATCACATATTATTAATATCAATTAGCTAAGATAATTATATAATTAATAGTTCATTTCATATACAAACCTCCTAAGTTATGTAGTCGTCGAGTTGTGACTATGACAGCAACCAACCAACCAACCATTCATTCAACGATTCAACAACATTTGCTAAGGTTACAAAGTTCAACAGTTTCTGTCGTCAAATATATGTACTATAAACGATATACACTTTTAATAAACACACGTTAATTTCATTTGCAAAGTTGCATATATTATCGGGTTAGACATAGGTGATGGGCATATTATTAACATGCGTAAAAGGACGTTATTAACATATTATATGCCAAAAAACATTCAAGCCAAACACATAACGGTAAAAAGATATTTTAAATATAATTCATTATAACACGTTTGGGCAATAATGATGTTAGAATATATACATTTTATACTATTGCAGTTTGGCGGGAGAATCTTGGAGCCATGGCAGATTTTGGTGTAGTGAGTTGTCAGATAAATTGTAGGATATTGATTAGAATAAGTGTTTTAATTACGTTATACATAAACTTGTAGACATATTAACATTGTGTAAAAGGCAGTATTTTAGAGTTATTTAGTCCGGGACTCCAACAGGAAAATCAGTGAGTGATTATAAGGTAAATAGAGGCTCGTTTACATCCGAGAAACTTGGAGATAACAAGGACATAGATACGCTAGAACGAATATAGAAAGCAACTAAAATTATTCATGAACTGAGATACCTTTGTTACGAAGGACGCCTTAAAGAATGTGGTTTGATTTTGACAAAGACAAGGAGGTTAAGAGGAGATAAATTGAAGTTTCCAAGATAGTGAAAGATTATAAGAAAATTGATAGAAATGTAGTAGAACTAGAAGACACGATGTATCATTAGTGAAGGATAAGTGTAGATTGGATATCAGTAGACAGAGGACAATAAATGAATGGAAAAAGGTTTCTGTACAGAGTGTGTAATTGCTTGCAGCGTGAATGTATATTTTGAAACAAGGTTGACACATATCTCAGAAGGGCGGTTTACACATAGATGAAAACATGTTGGACTTTCGATAAACCAATGGCTTCCTTGTCAACTTGCCATCTGGGCATTTGCCTTGGATGGCAATCTTATTAAATCTGCTGATTAAATATACATAACATGGTTTAACGATAACAATTATCATATTGTGTGCCTTTAATAACATACGATTCAGTCAGGAGAAGCAAAAACAAAAATGTCAATGCCTCCCGGTCGACAAGATTGGCAAATACGGCTTATTTCGCTACAATACAATGACCTGTTTCCAATCACACCAATGGTAGTGTGAAATGAAGGGTCAAGATCGCCAACGCGTGCAACAGACACAGCACCATTTGATGTATGACGTGTCGGATATTGCACGTTAGCCGCAATTACCTCACTGACTTGGCTTCCACGCGAGGCGGTTTAATTTTTTCGAGCTAGAAAACCGAGCACAGGTTATCGTTGAATGAAACATACAACATTTATGGCTGTGACAACACTTCCTCGGGGGTCTGGTAGCGGAACATTGCCTTCGATTGCATAATCAGAAGCATGTTCAACACATACCTATCAAAGTCGTCATTGCAACATCAATTTGTAGACAGTTCATGGCCGTTAATAATAGTTGCACTGATAAGCTCTCCTTTCCTTGGCATCATCTCACATAGCGTTCATCCCCGTGGCGTGAACACGTCGGTAGACACAGGGCGATATCCGACGGTCATACGCAGTCGTCTTTACCGACTCCAACCCCGGAGAATGTCTTAAAGATGAGCCTGCCCGTAGACAGCAATAGGACCGTTATAACGACAACGAGAACGACGGCTTTCACAAGCTCTACGTCACCGAATAGCCACTGGAGTAAGGACACGTCCGCTGACGTCGTCACGGTCGTGTTCATCCGGGTACTCTCGATGGAGCCGTTCAGAGAAGAAATTACAGCATGCACAGTCCGGTTTGTGGCGCTTTCGATTGTAACATTCAGATCGGACATTATGTCGTAAAGGGGCGACGTCTTGTTCGTCGTCATGTCCGATTGTGGCGCATAGCCAACGTTTCCAGACATCGCGTTGGTATCCATGGCGTGAGCTTGTGCAGAGGCGCCACTAAGTGACTGCAACGAGCACAGCGGCATCCTGGCCAGTCCTGTGTTGTACACTGTCTCGTGTGAAGGCAGTCCTATGTAGACGCTACGTGTACGTATGGTTATCTTTCAACGTTGAATCGATGTTTAATCCACAGTAAACTAATGCACAGTGTTGTTCCAAGTTACGTCTAAAGCACGGTACTAGATTGTCAGCACGTTCTTCAGTGTCTTCCTGTCTGGTGTGCAATATTCATACTTTCATATGCTGTTCTAAGACAAATGTCAGAAATGTCAAATATATTGGACAAATCGCGAACACGTAATAACTCACAAATGCATGATTATATCGCCAAGGCTGTGTCCCCTCCTGTGGATATCCCTATGTTCCACCAAACAGTTCCTTGCAGCAACAGTCATTTTACAAACGTAACTCACCAAGGACGTACGCAGGAGATTACTGCAATATCACCAGCGTTAACGAGCAGCACACGCCTTTTTATTCCGCACCGTCTGGTTGCACTGATTGAAATGCGCGGCGCCTTGGAGCCGCGGCCGGCTATGCGCCGATGATCCTGAAACGTAGAGAGATTATCGTTCAACGCGTGTTGTGTCAGCACCAGTGGAAGTGTTTGTGTGCGTGTGTGCGTGTTCTTAATATATACCAATGACTTGGACGATAATATAACAAGTACGGTACTGCAATTTGCTTGTGACACAACAGTGTTTAGAAAGATTAAAAACGATAAACAACATTTTTAAAAACATCTAGACAAAATTGCAGATGTAATTGAATGTGTGGAAATGTAAATACCTACACACATGACGAAGGAACTTGGATGTGAACCATACAATTGGAAATACTGTTCTATGTATTGCCATCAAAGAAAAGTGCTAATATGGAAAAAGAATTAATGATATCCCTGAAAAAAAAAAAAATTTAGGCGTAATTAGGATATAGATCCCCTAGAACGAATACAGAGGAGAACAACTAAAACGAATCGAGAACTGAGAGACCTTAATTATGAAGAACGCCTTAGGGATTGTGGTTTAACAACTCTTGAGACAAGGAGGTTAAGAAGAGATAAAAAAAGTTGCATGTTATTAAATGGGTATGATAATATTGATATAAATAGTTTTTTTTCACGTAAGACAAATAGTAGCAAAGAGAAGGATCAGTGTAGCTTAAATATAATAAATTTAACGAACCTGTTACATACATAATAGTGTGTAAATGCTAGCAGCATGAATATGTTTAAAAACATTAGAAATAGTAGAAAAGAGAAGGATCAGTGTAGCTTAAATAAAATAAATTTATCGAATATGTTACATAAATATTGTGTAAATGCTAGCAGCATGAATATGTTTAAAAACAAAATTTACAAATATATCAAAAGGGTGGGTTAAACATCAATGAAAATTGTTTGGACTGTTCCATAATTCAATGATTTCCTTGATCGCTTGCCACCAGTTCCTTTGGCTTGGATGAGCTGATCTTGCAAAATCGTGTTAAATCATAACTTGTGAGTTAGAATGAGAGTCACCTGATATATGCTCCGGTTTTGTGCAAACGTCCTGGTTCTGTCACAAGGAGAAAGGCTGTTTGCGATAGCGACAAACGGCGGCATACTAGAGCATTGTTAATCCAGGATAACTACAGGGATGTTTCATATCACCGCGACAAACGGTGGCGCTACCTCACGGAGCAGTGCTAGTCTATGATAACTACATGAATGTTTCATATCGCCGCGCCATCTGTCGAGATTCTCGTGAATAGTTTTGCAACGATTATCGGAGAAGCGTTGCAAAACTACTCACAAGTGAATTAAATACATCAATATTGGCGGTTACGGCTAGCGACGAAGTGACAGAGTATGTGTGTTTCTGCACCCGCCTAATTACTATTGCGTTTGGTAAACAAATAAGCAAATGATGTTCTGCTATCCGCTAGATGGCGCCAGTGATCAAAACGCATGCCCGAGTGTGGTGTGTATTGCAGGCGCGACGATGACTGCTTATATGCCCAATTTGCATATTAATATATATATATATATATATATATATATATATATATATATATATATATGTATATGTATATATATATATATATATATATATATATATATATATATATATATATATATATATATATATATATATATGTATATGTATATATATATATATATATATATATATATATATATATATATATATATATATATATATATATATGTATATATATATATATATATATATATATATATATATATATATATATTAGGGAAGTAGGGAAGGAGAAAGAAAAGAGGAGAAAAAAAATATATATATATATGTATATATATATATATATATATATATATATATATACATATATATATATATATATATATATATATATATATATATATATATATATATATATATATATATATATATATATATGTATATATATATATATATGTATATATATATGTATATATATATATATATATATATATATATATATATACATATATATATATATATATATACATATATATATATATATATATATACATATATATATATATATATATATATATATATATATATATATATATATATATGTATGTATATATATATATATATATATATATATATATATATATATATATATATATACATATATATATACATATATATTAGGGAAGTAGGGAAGGAACATTTTCATTCAATAATTGCTTCTTTACTCCCTCCTTCCCTCTTGCTCAATCCTACCCTCTTATTCCCTCCTTTCCTTTTACTCCCTCCTTCCCTCCGTTTCTTCATTGTTTCATTCGTCTTACCAACATATGCGTTCCGTTCCTTTCATTTATCCGTCTATCTGTATATAAAATAGGTTAATTACCATTGTTTTCATAACGTATGCTGGCTTGGAATTCTTTCTCAGGTTTCAAAATAGGGCTGACAAGAAAGTACACATCGGGAACAAGGGTTAACAATGCAATCGCCCCATCAGAATGGAGTGGTAGCGTGTTGTTTCCGTGTTGATGTATTCGAAATGCGAAGCAGTTTTGTTGCAGCGTAGCCGTAAACACTGCCTTTGATAAGGAATCGAATAGTGTTTATCGCAGTCTGTGGTTACGTTATTGCGCAAGTCATGGGCCGTGGATTCGTGCTTCACCATTTCGTGTTATCATTGACTGGAAGCCACATATTATTGTATTAATGTGCTGTAAACACGAGGTTCGTATGAAAATATAAACTACACTTGCGGTGTCACAAATCATTGTCTCAAGGGTTCTCAACGATGTTGTAGCGGGGAACGATTGGTGATTACAACTTGTCGTGGGATGCCAGTAGCAACAACTTGTCGGGTACGATGTTTGAATTTTCTAAGTGTGATTTGTTTACACCTATGCGTCATCTTAAAACCGACGTGTACGATCGATAATATCCACAAATTATGATGTATGAAAGAACACAACCTTTGCACAACCACCTTTCATACTGATTTGTATTTCAGCAATTAAGGAAATGCAACTTTTCATAAAAGAGCATCGCTACCCTTGACCTCATTACCCCAAGTGACGTCATAGGTTGATGATTATTCAAGAAGTGTTTTGTACAGATTTTACAGATTCAGGCTTAATTCACATTCACATAATTGTTTACACGAATCGTCCGACTTAAGCAATAATGTCAGGTCCACAAAACATATATTTAATTAGCTACAATAGTTGTATGGCTATCATCATCAGTGTATCGGCCTAGGGCAGCGATGGGGTCTGTGTGCTGTAGTTGTTGAACATGGGTCGCTTCAATTGTCCAACATGATATTACAGGCATTTGTATGCTTCCCAAAGAAGCTATTTGTAACGCAACACCCATATGAAACTGAATTACGTATGCGACAACACGTCTTTAATTGATTCACCCCAGACACCTTTTGACAGACCTGTTGAAAGCCAATTGTAACACCATAGAGTACATCGTAAGACAACAATAATCACATATTATTAACATCAATTAGCTAAGATAATTATATAATTAATAGTTCATTTCATATACAAACCTCCTAAGTTATGTAGTCGTCGAGTTGTGACTATGACAGCAACCAACCAACCAACCATTCATTCAACGATTCAACAACATTTGCTAAGGTTACAAAGTTCAACAGTTTCTGTCGTCAAATATATGTACTATAAACGATATACACTTTTAATAAACACACGTTAATTTCATTTGCAAAGTTGCATATATTATCGGGTTAGACATAGGTGATGGGCATATTATTAACATGCGTAAAAGGACGTTATTAACATATTATATGCCAAAAAACATTCAAGCCAAACACATAACGGTAAAAAGATATTTTAAATATAATTCATTATAACACGTTTGGGCAATAATGATGTTAGAATATATACATTTTATACTATTGCAGTTTGGCGGGAGAATCTTGGAGCCATGGCAGATTTTGGTGTAGTGAGTTGTCAGATAAATTGTAGGATATTGATTAGAATAAGTGTTTTAATTACGTTATACATAAACTTGTAGACATATTAACATTGTGTAAAAGGCAGTATTTTAGAGTTATTTAGTCCGGGACTCCAACAGGAAAATCAGTGAGTGATTATAAGGTAAATAGAGGCTCGTTTACATCCGAGAAACTTGGAGATAACAAGGACATAGATACGCTAGAACGAATATAGAAAGCAACTAAAATTATTCATGAACTGAGATACCTTTGTTACGAAGGACGCCTTAAAGAATGTGGTTTGATTTTGACAAAGACAAGGAGGTTAAGAGGAGCTAAATTGAAGTTTCCAAGATAGTGAAAGATTATAAGAAAATTGATAGAAATGTAGTAGAACTAGAAGACACGATGTATCATTAGTGAAGGATAAGTGTAGATTGGATATCAGTAGACAGAGGACAATAAATGAATGGAAAAAGGTTTCTGTACAGAGTGTGTAATTGCTTGCAGCGTGAATGTATATTTTGAAACAAGGTTGACACATATCTCAGAAGGGCGGTTTACACATAGATGAAAACATGTTGGACTTTCGATAAACCAATGGCTTCCTTGTCAACTTGCCATCTGGGCATTTGCCTTGGATGGCAATCTTATTAAATCTGCTGATTAAATATACATAACATGGTTTAACGATAACAATTATCATATTGTGTGCCTTTAATAACATACGATTCAGTCAGGAGAAGCACAAACAAAAATGTCAATGCCTCCCGGTCGACAAGATTGGCAAATACGGCTTATTTCGCTACAATACAATGACCTGTTTCCAATCACACCAATGGTAGTGTGAAATGAAGGGTCAAGATCGCCAACGCGTGCAACAGACACAGCACCATTTGATGTATGACGTGTCGGATATTGCACGTTAGCCGCAATTACCTCACTAACTTGGCTTCCACGCGAGGCGGTTTAATTTTTTCGAGCTAGAAATCCGAGCACAGGTTATCGTTGAATGAAACATACAACATTTATGGCTGTGACAACACTTCCTCGGGGGTCTGGTAGCGGAACATTGCCTTCGATTGCATAATCAGAAGCATGTTCAACACATACCTATCAAAGTCGTCATTGCAACATCAATTTGTAGACAGTTCATGGCCGTTAATAATAGTTGCACTGATAAGCTCTCCTTTCCTTGGCATCATCACACATAGCGTTCATCCCCGTGGCGTGAACACGTCGGTAGACACAGGGCGATATCCGACGGTCATACGCAGTCGTCTTTACCGACTCCAACCCCGGAGAATGTCTTAAAGATGAGCCTGCCCGTAGACAGCAACAGGACCGTTATAACGACAACGAGAACGACGGCTTTCACAAGCTCTACGTCACCGAATAGCCACTGGAGTAAGGACACGTCCGCTGACGTCGTCACGGTCGTGTTCATCCGGGTACTCTCGATGGAGCCGTTCAGAGAAGAAATTACAGCATGCACCGTCCGGTTTGTGGCGCTTTCGATTGTAACATTCAGATCGGACATTATGTCGTAAACGGGTGACGTCTTGTTCGTCGTCATGTCCGATTGTGGCGCATATCCAACGCTTCCAGACATCACGTTGGTATCCATGGCGTGAGCTTGTGCAGAGGCGTCACTAAGTGACTGCAACGAGCACAGTGGCATCCTGGCCAGTCCTGTGTTGTACACTGTCTCGTGTGAAGGCAGCCCTATGTAGACACTACGTGTACGTATGATTATCTTTCAACGTTGAATCGATGTTTAATCCACAGTAAACTAATGCACAGTGTTGTTCAAAGTTACGTCTAAAGCACGGTACTAGATTGTCAGCACTTTCTTCAGTGTCTTCCTGTCTGGTGTGCAATATTCATACTTTCATGTGCTGTTCTAAGACAAATGTCAGCAATGTCAAATATATTGGACAAATCGCGAACACGTAATAACTCACAAATGCATGATTATATCGCCAAGGCTGTGTCCCCTCCTGTGGTTAACCCTATGTTCCACCAAACAGTTCCTTGCAGCAACAGTCATTTTACAAACGTAACTCACCAAGGACGTACGCAGGAGATTACTGCAATATCGCCAGCGTTAACGAGCAGCACAAGCCTTTTTATTCCGCACCGTCTGGTTGCACTGATTGAAATGCGCGGCGCCTTGGAGCCGCGGCTGGCTATGCGCCGATGATCCTGAAACGTAGAGAGATTATCGTTCAACGCGTGTTGTGTCAGCACCAGTGGAAGTGTTTGTGTGCGTGTGTGCGTGTTTGCGCGCATGCGTGCGTGTGCGTGCGTGCGTGCGTGCGTGCGTGCGTGCGTGTGTGTGTGTGTGTGTGTGTGTGTGTGTGTGTGTTTGCATGCTTGCGTGCGTGTATGTGTGCGGGCTTTTGTGCTGGTGTGTCTGAATGTGCGTGTATGGGTGTGCTTGAGCCCGAGTGGCATCTATTAGGGTGCGCATATACCTCAATAAGTAGGCTACACTTACCTCGCATGTATGTAAGCATACGACAGTATAGTTATGTAACACATAGAGATTAATGTCTAATCACCGCTCAGCCACATCAAGGTCAACGAGCAAAACCCAAGGTGAACTGCATACACTGTTTGTATATGTTTGTAGAAACTTCTGCCACAGCACGTCACAAATACAGTCTTGTGATATTGAAGGTACGTACGCGCGCGTTCGCGTGTGTGTGTGATCGATATATAAACAACAATTATGTAATATATTCTAATACGTAGGCATGTCGCCGATGACAGCTCGTGTTGCTTCCAAGTAGTTACCATTGAGTAGACGTTTTGTTATAATATTTTAAAATACATAATTCATCTTAATATACTGATAGTTTCTACGGGTTTCAGATTAATGCCAGGCTTTGAAGTGGCGGCAATTTGTGTGCACTAACGCCATATCGCGAGATTAGGCTTGCACTACGCATATTACATTCAAGTCGACTACGCCACAAACACCCGATAATACCAAACGTCGGTAAAATAACACATTCCCAGATCCAGATGTGCAAGTTACTACAACGCAGTGATAGGCTTGTTACAGGTTCTATCTAGATATGCGACAATAACTGCACATATCAACATCCTCAATACGCACGAAGGTTAGATTAGAGGCAAAGTAATATTTTCTTAGGAAAATACCAAATATGTCATCAGAGGCATATCACGCTTCAGATGAAGAGGTTTTACAAAGAACAACAAAACACAACAAAACGCAACGCAACGCAACAAAACATGTCACAACACAACACGTCACAACACAACACAATAAAGGTATTTATAAAAAAAACACAAGTAAGACATATTTCTTTGGGCACTAAAGAAGATCGGTCATTGTGCACACATGCCAGACGTCAAATTGATCGGTGGGCCATGGTCGCCAAACCAGACAGTTGAAAAAGACGAAATTACTTTTCGTTGAGTGACTCAATGCTGGCGCAGACCTGTGCCCGTGCAGCCGTTACGGATTGGTACTATACCATCTTCTGTCAACCCGCTGATGTTGTTAACTGCATTAAATGCGATACTGGCCACTAACTCAGAAAAAAGGTAGTATGATTTTTCCGTTGTCAGAGAATGCCAGTATAATTGATTTGTCTTTTTCTAAAGTGTCCGCTTTGCGATGTGGTAAATGGAAGCAGAAATGTATGGTTAAAGGATTACCAACTGTCGTGTAATGTTGTGCAAATTCGATTTCAACGTACGACAAAAGTAAATTGACGTGTGCAAGTCGAATATTAAATATGATTCAACATGTCCAGTGTCTATGTCTATTTTGAGGGCGACTGAGAAAAAAAGCCATCTTTACGGATAGTATAGTATCCCAATAAAATAAGGCGTAGTTCACAGGAAATACGCATACTAGATCTTATGTTTATTATCAAACAATATTTTTATATCAATATAATACATTGCAAATATAATACCTTATCTACATAAATATCGTTCATTACCACAATAAGGTTCGAACAGGTTGTTATTCACCTTCTTTGAACATACGTAAAATAACAATATTACAGTTATAAACTAATTTCGATGGATTTTATGTAATTTACATCCGACAGACCATCACAAATTATATGTCTGAAATATATATAAGATGTTGTTATATTCAATACTGCATCACATAATGCCTAAACGAATTAAATTTGCCTAGAATTATAAACATTATGTGAAATTATACTGTATTAATTAGTAATTAATTTTAAATATAAAAAATGTATATTTAAAATATTTAAATATTGTAAATTAGATAAACGCGGCAGAATTCGTGTGGTGAGGACATTAAATGGTAGCATGGCATTGCGTTAATGACGTAGAAAAAAACATGCCGAGTTCACGTGTACACTGTAGAGTCGAAGCTCGGAAACGTCGTGAAGTTGGTCACAGGCCAACACTCAGTACGTCAGATAGCCTACGCCCTGTTCTCTCAATGACACACGGCGTCGTTTTCTACATCGCCAGAGACGTTCGGTCTACTGTTCTACATCACCAATGACGTATTGCGTCATGGTCTGTTCATCCGGCACAATAGGAGATTATAAGACAGCATGGGCGTTGGTAAATAACTCGACGCTGGAGGCATACTTTTGTCTTACACACATTTGTTTGTTACAGTACTAGTATGCAATATCGTCAAACGTGAGAAAGTCTTAACACAAGCGTTGATGTAATTCGAAAACTAAATCAATGTCCATGAAAGTATCAGCAGGTTTGCTTAGGAATTTATCTCTGTATTTCCACGTATGTTTAGCAAATAAATTATAATTATATATTATTGCCAACAAAATCGTGTGCGTATATTGTTATTATAATAATGCGATTATAATGTAATATTTGTTTAGGATTCCGACGGAGTGATACGTCATGACCAGTGGTAAGTTGCGTCATGTACCCAGGTGAACTTCCTCTCCTGCGTTGCTAAATGGGCGAATGAAATTTAGACTGATTACAAGAATATATTAAGTTTAGTCGAGCAGAATGGGAGCATTGGTTAATTTATTTTTTGTTTTCTGGGATTTGTTATCACACAATTGTTTGTTGGAGGTTAGCTCATGCCTGGATACTATTTCATTCCCGGCACGCGATAAGGATATATTTCTCGGGGTTTTCTTTGCTTGCACCGTCCGGTAAAACATCAGATCAACGTTATCTCACCTCTCTCTCCCTCCCCACCCTTCCTCCCTCACCTCTCTCTCCCTCCCCACCCTTCCTCCCTCACCTTTCTCTCCCTCCCCACCCTTCCTCCCTCACCTCTCTCTCCCTCCCCACCCTTCCTCCCTCGCCTCTCTCTCCCTCCCCACCCTTCCTCCCTCACCTCTCTCTCCCTCCCCACCCTTCCTCCCTCACCTCTCTCTCCCTCCCCACCCTTCCTCCGTCACCTCTCTCTCCCTCCCCACCCTTCCTCCCTCGCCTATCTCTCTCTCTCTCTCTCTCTCTCTTTCTCTTTCTCTCTCCCTCTCTCTCTTTATCTCCATCCCCTCCTTCCTTCCTCCCTCTCTCTCATTCTTTCTCTCCCTTCCCTCCCCTCCTTTTCTCTTTCCGTCCCCCCCCCCTCTCTCTCTCTCTCTTTCTCCATCCCTCCATCTCACCCCCCGCTCCCTCCCGCTGTCTCCGAACTATTTAAGAGCGATACAATGAAGTCATCTCTGTCTGTCTCTCTCTATTTATCTCCCTCTCTCTCTCTCTCTATATATATATATATATATATATATATATATATATATATATATATATATATATATATATATATATATATATATATATATATATATATATATATATATATATATATATATATATTATATATATATATATATATATATATATATATATATATATATATATATATATATATATATATATATATATATATATATATATATATGAAAAGTAGGAAAGAAAGAAAAAAATTCAGTTGCGCAATTGCATACAGAAAATACGAACTTACTGTAATGTACAGCTGTCTAGACAGTCGTAGCCGAGCGCTCACACCATTCACGTCTTCCTGCAAACGAGGAAAGTATTCTACCGCATCTTCAACGCTCTGCACAGACAGCACTGATCGCGTCCAGATAAACGAACTTTTTGCAAATGATTTCCTCATCCGCCGCAATGCAACGGCCTTTGACTCGAAGCGTCGTAACTCGTGCACGGCTCGCCAAGCAGTGAGTACTGACGCTAACTGTTCACGCGCTGGAGTAGCACCGCCTCATTCGTGGGCAACGATGCCACCCCAATCTTCCCTGGTTCTCATGCTGCCGTGAATCGCCAAAGGTAATAAAACTCGACAAAGCGTCGACGTACGAGCGTGTTGTTTACGCCACACCGCACCCCACTACGCTCTTCCGCTCTGTCGGAAGCAGATCGGGTTTCGTTTCATTAGCAGTGGCGCTGCAGGAAGGGGATAGACAGGTTTATGGGAGAGTGCATGGGATCGAAAGGTCGGACGACCATCTAGGCGGGAAAAAGTGAAGCAGAGATAAATTTTATTTTTGGTTGTGTCTGGTTTCTCCTCCAGATGAGTTGCTAATGGCGCAGGTACAGCGGCAGTATAAATAAACACCAACACACACTACACATTACAATCACTACACACTATACACAACACAACACACACTCCACACCACACAATATACACCACACACAAGCACACACTACACACCACAGACACCACACACCAAGAACACACCACACACACACACACACGCACACACACACACACACACGCACGCACGCACGCACGCGCGCACGCGCGCGCACACACACACACACTCACACACTTCAGTTTTGTATGGAAGGCTTTATAAAGATCAAATAAATATTTCTTGGCATTTCGTTGGTATCCATTTGGATTATAGTCCTAAAGATTAATTCCAGTGCAGCATATTTAGCTGAATGCTTAGGTCGAAAACCATATTGACTTACAACGTCTTTTAGATAAGATGACAGTTCGACTTTCTTGAAATTCGAATTACTTTTACAATGTTTAGGTTATCCGTGTATATTTACATGTTTAGCATTTGTCTTGTTAATAAGTTTAACAAGTTAAGTATAGCGGGTTAAATTATTTAGCAATTTAGTAAAACAAACATCAAGTTCGCTACTTTTTTGGGGTCGATTATGTTTTTTTTATTGAGTACCTTTGTATTTAATATATGTTGCAAGATGTGGGCCTATTTTCGTGTATGCATTAACTATGTTTTCTATATATAATTCATACGTTAATATATGATCGAATTCAGCAATATATTTTGTAAAGGATTTTGAAGTTTTGCTTGTGGGGAAATTTTCGTTTATAGTTTTCGATGCGTTTTTATAGCAGATTTATATTAATTGAAACACGATTCAAAATATATTTGTTTTGATATGTGAAAAAGCATTTTCAATATAATATTTTGAGTTAATGTTTGAAGCCTCACTTTCAGGAGAATCGAAGTTTGTTAATGTTACTTGTTTGCATCGTTTACATTGATATCTTATCGAGGTCAACAACCCGTGAGACATCCATGAGGACATTTTGTGTTTGTATTTATTAAATTTTGTGTTTGTATTTATTAAATTTTACTAACTTACTTGAAATATATTTATTTTTGGCTCCATTTATTTCGTCATGAAGCATTTTATTATTTAGGTTTATGTCTGCAGTTGGGCATAAATTTCTAGTTTCTCATAAATTTTAGAAGTGATTATTTAATGTTTGACCTTTAGCTTTGCTTCGTCACAGTGTATATTTATTTGTTTGAATTTAGAAGGTTTTTTTTTCAACTGTCATCAAGAAATGTGGTTTTTTATTAAAAAATGTGTTTGTTTGTTTGTTTTCCTGCTATACACTCTAAGTGTGACGTTGTGGCTTAAGAACCTGGTGGGGAGATACATTTTGGGTGGGGAGAGAATAAATTATGTTAACATGTAAAATAAATGCAGCAATTGTCCTACTCAGTTATTATTCTCCTGCAAGAATAAGATTATGTTTTCGATTATTTTGCAAATATGATATTATCATTGTAAATGTATTAATGTATTCGTCATAATTTTTATTTGAGGGTCGTGGAGGTCGTAAATATTTCCGATAACGATAGTTTGCGATCAGCCTCCTCCTTGTCTAATGTGACCCTCCCAATTGTTATATGAGTTTAGATTAATTTTAACGCATTATTCATATTTTAGTCCTGCAACGTATCCCTTCCAATTGTACAGTCGTATCCATTTAATTTAATTTTCAGAGATCCAGCTCTCTTGTAAGGAATAATACTAAGTTAAAAATAAATAGTTGATAATTCATGTTCAAATGATTCAAGCTAATTAAATTTAGTATTAATTGATTGCATGTTGGAATTTAAAATATATTTTTTAATGTGTTTTATTATTCTTATCTAATAAATTAAACTTATTAAGACCGTGATATGAAGATCGGCTTATTATTGGGAGTTAATTATAACGTTATTGGCATTCATGATTTTAATAAAAAATAATTTCGGCAGTTATTATGTAAACCACCAGAAAAAAAGAGAAATGATTCGTCAGTTGTCATACGGCTAACATGATAGTTTTGATGTAGTGTTGTTTATGTGTAAGATGGTGCATTTTGTAAACGTGTTTGCCAATTGTTTTCTTTTAACTCGATACTTCGGAGCAATGTTTGTAGACTAATGTCATGTATTACTAAAGTTGTGCATAATGACCACACACCACACACACACACACACACACACACACACACACACACACACACACACACACACACACACACACACACACACACACACACACACACACACACACACACACACACACACACACACACACACACACACACACACACACACACACACACACACACACACACACACACACACACAGACAGACACACACACACACACACTCGCACACACACACACACACACTCACATACACAGATACACACACAGACACACACACACACACACACACACACACACACACACACACACACACACACACACACACACACACACACACACACACACACACACACTCATACACACACAGACAAACACACACACAAACACAGAAACACACAGGCACACACACACACACGCACACACACACACACACACACACACACACACACACACACACACACACACACACACACACACACACACACATACAAACACACACTCACCCACACAAACACACACACAAACACACACACACAAACACACACACACACACACACACACACACACACAAATACACACTCACGCACACAAACACACACACAAACACACACACACACACACACACACACACACACACACACACACACACACACACACACACACACACACACACACACACACACACACACACACACACACACACACACACACACACACACACACATACACACACCACGCACAGACACGCACATATCAATCAACATAAAGAAGAGTTAATTCTTAAATAATATATGTTGGATACACAACGGGTCTGGTTAGAGACAACCGAAACGTTATAGTACAAACAAACTCATTCGATGATCTAGACAAATTCTGACTTCTTCCTTAGAATACTGTGGGTGACAGGAATGCCAAAGACAATAGTTTACGCCCGATGTGTAGTTTATATTTTTCAACGAACCTCTTGTTTACAACACGTTTGCAAAGTAACATCTGGCTTCCAGTCAAAGATTAAGCTAAACAGTAGACACACGCGATAATGACCCACCAGTCCACCGCCCATGACATAATAACATAATAACGTAATAACGAAACCGCAGACTGCGATAAACACTATTCGATAACTTATCGAAGGCAGTGTTTACGGCTACGTTGCAACAAACTTGATCAACAAAATCCATCAGCACGGAAACAACACGCTACCACTCCATTCCGATGGAGCGTTTGTATTTATTATCCTTGTTCCCGATGTGTACTTACATTTTCCCAAGGCAATATGTGTTGTAGAAACAGAGGTAATTAAACTATTTTGAAAACTAATAGATGGAGAAATGAAGGGAACAGAAAACTGATGTTGGTAAGACGAATAGAACAATGAAGAAACGGCGGGAAGGAGGGAGTAAGGTGTAGGAGGGAGTAAGGGGGTAGGAGGGAGAAAGAAGGAAGGAGGGAGTAAAGAAGCATTGTGCAGTCTTGATTAAGTATCGTTTTCCCGTGTAATATGTTATGCTGAAACCTTATATAACAGCGACAAAGATTTGTTGTCACATTTTTATTGCTAACATGTACCGGTTTGTCTTCTACACTGATATAATTATCGAGACAGACTATTTATTCTGACTGTGCACTCTATGCTTCAGGCATCGTACATTTAATGCGGTGTGCACAGAGGCAATTACGTCGAAATTCACCCTCCAAAATAAATTGGACGAATTGCCCATTTTCAACCTACAAATTGGTTGGGCTTTTCCCACACACTTAGAAAGGGTTGCACGCCCCCGTAATTAACCAAATACACCGGGGACTCATGGGTAATGGAACTGCTTAGGCACGCGAAAGAAGCATTTACTGGATGAACATATGGGGAAGATGTGAAGAGGAGGAGGAAAGGAAGCATGGCAAGAATGGTTAAACTATTGCTCGTACGATTGGGGGAGTTAGGAAAGAAGGAGGAGATAGGGGAGGGAGATAGATTAAGTAGAGTTCCCTAGATATAAAACAAATTAAAGATATATTGAAGCATTCATCGTCAAACCTGCAATACACACAGTACACTGGCATGTGGACATGCGTTCTGATCACTCACGCCATCTATCGGATAGCAGAACATCACTTGCCAGTCTTCTTTACCAAACGCAGCATCATTTGCTTGGCGGGTTCGGAGAAGAACAAACTTTGCCTTACATCTCTAGCCACAGCGCGGCCAATATTGATGTACTGAATTCACATGCGAGTAGCGCTGCAACGCTTTTTGACAGGGGACGTGATATGACACACCCTATAAAGTTCGACCCTTGTCTCGTCGTTTAATTTTGGGCGCGTGCGCCAGAGTCGATTCTCACAAAGTTCGCTATTAGCTCGCCAGATTCATTAACGTCTAGAATGAAATCAGTTGTAACACCAGTTGTCCAGGTATCGTCTTGATTAGAGATTTATTCGACAGCAGGTCACTACATTTCACAATCACATAATATCGCCATCCCCGTTGCATCAGTACACCGTATAAGTATAATCGGTAACCTCTTTGGTTCAAATAAATCAAAGTTCGGCATTTAGAAATCAAACGTAACGCTAGTGCAAGCCGGCTTGGCTTATCTATGCGGACATTTTGAAGGTCCGAATGTTGGGAGCATTTTTCGTAGCTTCCCTCGTGGAGCGCACACGTCGTGTTTCGATGAAATAGTCTGCCGCGTTCCCCGAGTGCGTAAATCTGTCCCCCTTTTAAAGCAAGTCAATAGCTTTCTCAGAAATTTTCAATGCCAAATTACGCGTCCTAAGTCTACCAAAATCATACAAAACCGTCTCACGCATGCGTGAACAGGCCGACGCCACACAACATCCCTGAAGAAATCCCATTTGCATTTTTGCATAATTATTATATGTGTACGGTGTGGGTGGCTGTCCTACATCTTGCCAAACTTTTCCCGGCCTGCTTACGGGTCAGGAGAGGGTGATATTTTGAGGAGCCGGTTGACAACTCTCGAACTACGCCTGTAGCTTGCCTCGGACGAAATACCCGTTACTCACAACTGAACTTCTGCACCTAACGCTAGGCTACATGTTTACATAAACATCCTGGATTTTTGTATTAACAACATTATTATATCTATATATTAACCGCGTAACCAAGGCAACGACTTTACAGCCCGTGTAGCGTGCCTCGAATAACAATGTCCCATAAGGTGGAACCACCGTTTCTCGCTCTCGCAACCGCCTCGTAGTAAACTGCACTTCCATTGTGACGGAACCAGGGTGTCTGCACAAAATCTGGACTAACAAATATCCGTTAGCGGAAGTTGAATTAAGTGGCTTCCCGCCAGGTTGTTTGTGTGCTACGTGCTATTGTGACCTCGCGTTGACTGGAATTCGCGTTCATATTTAGGTATGTGCCCTTATGAAATTATAATATGGCTGTGGTGGTTTGAAACAGGTAAACGATGTTGTACCATGGTAAATCATGGTATACGATACATTACCATAATATACAATTTATGACAAAACGTTGGATACCATGACATACCATGATCCATCATGTTTTACCACGATATATCATGATACATTATGATACAGCATAGTATATCATGGTATATTTTCATAAAGGCGATGTGTGCGTACGCGCCTTAATATCTGGATATGACAATATGCATTTTCCAAAAAGTAATTCACACTACACCCGCCGGCAGACCTGTTCCTTCAAACACACACTCGACTTCTCTGTAAAGCATTCAACTATGCTGCAATTACTTAGCGACGACTATTCGTTCGCATATCCACCACTGTCTATAGCTACGTGCTTAAGTATTTAGTCCTCTTCGAGCGGAAATGCACATAAGACAGACATCAGAGGGCGCCACTGCAGTCTGTCCCCAGATGTTTTCTCGAGCTTCTCCCAGGTTAGGTTATGTTCTTTTATTTCTCTCTCCACCGTTCTTTTCCAGGTTTCTTTCGGTCTTCCTCTCACCCGTTTTCCATCTGGTGTCCATCTGAGAGCTGTTCGGACTATTGCTGTTCTCAAGACGTGGCCCATCCAATGCCATCTGCCTCGTTTTATCTCCAATGTGATGGGCTGGGTTGATGTTCTTCTGTGGACGTTTGCATTGGAAATGGTGTTAGGCCAAAAATAGCTTGAGTATTTTGCGAAGGCATCTACTCTGAAAGACGTCAAGCCTGTGGTTGATAGTCTTTTTCATTTTCCATAAAGGAGGATACTAGAAACATTACTATTGAAAAGGCGTATTTTCGGTTTTTTTTAATTTTCCCTAGATTTCCAGATGTTTCTAAGTGTAGCAAATGCTTGGCCAGCTTGCGACAGTCTAGCGCGTGTTTCTCTTTCGGAACTTCCATCGGCAGTCAAGTTGGATCCCAGGTACGTGAACTCCTCCACCTCTTCAATGTTTTCTCCTTGTAGTTTTATTGGTTTGTTTGTCCTGCTATTCATCCTCATGTGCTTCATGTTTGTTATGCTGGCTTGGAGTGCTTTATTGGACAGCTATACTTTGACAGCATGTCCGAGAGGCGGTGGGATGTTATGCATATGTAATCTGCAAAGTCCAGATCCTCTAACTGAATTGTCAGCATTGATCTAATCCCTCTCCTTCCTGCACTTTCTAATGTTCGCATGATCCAGTCCATGCTCAGCATAAACAGAAATGGCGAAAGGATGCAGCCTTGCATCACACCTGTTTTGATTTCAAATGTATCTGTCACACTGTTGCTGCATATCACATGTGCTGCAAACTTTGCATACATCATTGTGATGATGTTGACAAGCTTGGCAGGAATTCCGTCTATAGCTAGGTACTCATATATGGGTTGAGACAACGTGGGGCGAATGACATTGTCCACGGTCACAGTAATGGAGTCGTTGTGTAAACACTCTTGCTCCAACTGGGTGTACGTCCTACCTCTCCAAACGTGTTTATCTGACATTTCTGCTTGGATATTTGTGTCTGAGCTATTTCCATCACATGCTAACACTCAGACGCACTAACTTCGTAAGTATTATGTAACCTACCATCTGCACCATGTCACCAAGTAGTAGATAAATGTGCTCCAGACAATTGAGTGTTAGTACATTCATGGGTCGTTTGTGTTCTCGTTAATACACATTCTTCCGTCGGTTATTTGGCGAATGCATTGAGAACCTGTTTTTAAACGGTCTTTGTTCCATAATAGGATAGCCTGTTTGATAACCGTTAGGTCACTTTAGTGACCTCTAGTCAATGTTGTCGCCTGGCGATGTTGCAGTATTGAAGTATTGCTACGAGTGGAACACAACACGGCTCAGTGTGAACTCCTCACAATTAAAGTGATCTTTACAAATAGCTGCTTAGTTGATGATTGGACACACACGTAGATGGAAATGGAATCACATGAAAGTTAAGGGTACGTAACGTACTGTATAAAATGCGTCACATGTTTGCAAAGCAGCAGTTCGACTTCCGGGACCAAACTGGCATCTTGTCGATACTTGTGACAACGCATTTCTAAAGGTAAACATCTACATAGTGTATTTTAGTATTTTGCAGACCGTGTTTTTGTGCAAGTATATGCAGCGTACGCACATATACGCCATACGCACGCATATAAATGTGTTCTAATATTCCAACGCATATTGTGATAAGATTCAATCCTACATATATCCTAGATATATGTGATGATATGTGATGATATGTATAACAATATATATATATATATATATATATATATATATATATATATATTATATTATATATATATATATATATATATATATATATATATATATATATATATATATATATATATGTATGACAATCTTACGTTGTCACGCCGCGTCTGCGCTTAAGCAACTCTACAGTTCGAAATTTTATTAAATCTACCCATATTGTTTATTTAAATGTTAGTTACCTTCGATGTGTCTATTGTTGTAAATGGTGGGAGAACTAAAATACTGATAAATGTTTTGTTTACAAAGAGTGTTCGCGCTGAAAATTTTGGAACTGGGGCGAACTCTGGTATTGTAAAACCAGGAAATAATTAACGTTCATATTTCACTATTTAGGAGTAAAACTGCCGTTTCAAGGCAAACATTCCGTTGTAATGAGTTTTCTGTCCGTTATGTTGTTCTGCTTAAGTAGTGAAATAATAAAAAAAAAAAAATTTAAAAAAAAAAAAAAAAAAAAAATATATATATATATATATATATATATATATATATATATATATATATATATATATATATATATATATATATATATATATATACATATATATATATATTGTTGTTGTAATGTGTTGTGTGAGCTGATAAGACATGACTACTACTACTACTACTACTACTACTACTACTACTACTACTACTACTACTACTACTACTACTACTACTACTACTACTACTACTACTACTACTACTACTACTACTACTACTACTACTACTACTACTACTACTACTACTACTACTACTACTACTACTACTACTACTACTACTACTACTACTACTACTACTACTACTGGACTGACCCGCTACGTATTCAGATACAATCACATTTGCGTATACATATCCTGTTGTACAATCTAGTGTTCCCATACCCCAGTGGAACAAGTCGATACAAAGACAAAATGTGCCTCATCATTAATTAATTTATGTATTTCACTGAAATTATTTGATGTTGTGAGCTCTCATTATTGATAATGTAATTTTCCAAGCATTCAAGTGAGCACCATGTTCAAGGGTGGCATACCGATTGACCAGCTAAGGTTGTCTGGGAACACTTTGTTATAGGCAGAGTGGTTGCAAAACAGTTGTTAGATGCAAGCCGTGTAATTTATATAATATTATTCATGGTGTTGTTGTTATTTCTAAGCGTTGTACTTTTTACTTCTTCTTTTACTTCAAGTACTTTTGAAAAGTAGTTTTACTTTTTACTCAAGTACTTTTTTTACAAAGTAATTTTACTTTTACTCAAGTAGTGTTTAGGTGAATTTCTTTTACTTTTACTCAAGTACAACATTAAAGTAATTCAGTAAAACCTGGAAGTATCCATGTATCGATGTGTCAGTGATGGAAGTATCCATGTATCGATGTGTCAGTGATGAAAGTATCCATGTATCGATGTGTCAGTGATGGAGGTATCCATGTATCGATGTGTCAGTGATGGAAGTATCCATGTATCGATGTGTCAGTGGTGGAAGTTTCCATGTATCGATTTGTCAGTGATGGAAGTATCCATGTATCGATGTGTCAGTGGTGGAAGTATCCATGTATCGATGTGTCAGTGGTGGAAGTATCCATGTATCGATGAGTCAGTGATGGAAGTATCCATGTATCAATGTGTCAGTGGTGGAAGTATCCATGTGTCGATGTGTCAGTGATGGAAGGATCCATGTATCGACATGTCAGTGATAGAAGTAACCCTGTGTGTCGATGTGTATGTGATGGAAGTATACATGTGTCGATGTGTCTGTTGTGGAAGTATCCATGTATCGATGTGTCAGTGATGGAAGTATCCATCCATCGATGTGTCAGTGATGGAAGTATCCATGTGTCGATGTGTCAGTGATGGAAGTATCCATGTGTCGATGTGTCAGTGATGGAAGTATCCATGTGTCGATGTGTCAGTGATGGAAATATCCATGTGTCGATGTGTCAATGATGGAAGTATCCATGTGTCGATGTGTCAATGATGGAAGTATCCATGTGTCGATGTGTCAGTGATGGAAGTATCCATGTGTCGATGTGTCAATGATGGAAGTATCCATGTGTCGATGTGTCAATGATGGAAGTATCCAAGTGTCGATGTGTCAGTGATGGAAGTATCCATGTGTCGATGTGTCAATGATGGAAGTATCCATGTATCAATGTGTCAGTGGTGGAAGTATCCATGTGTCGATGTGTCAGTGATGGAAGGATCCATGTATCAATGTGTCAGTGATGGAAGTATCCATGTATCGATGTGTCAGTGGTGGAAGTATCCATGTATCGATGTGTCAATGGTGGAAGTATCCATGTATCGATGTGTCAGTGATGGAAGTATCCATGTATCAATGTGTCAGTGGTGGAAGTATCCATGTGTCGATGTGTCAGTGATGGAAGTATCCATGTATCAATGTGTCAGTGGTGGAAGTATCCATGTGTCGATGTGTCAGTGATGGGAGGATCCATGTATCGACATGTCAGTGATAGAAGTAACCCTGTGAGTCGATGTGTATGTGATGGAAGTATACATGTGTCGATGTGTCTGTTGTGGAATTATCCATGTATCGATGTGTCAATGATGGAAGTATCCATGTATCGATGTGTAAGTGATGGAAGTATCCATGTGTCGATGTGTCAGTGATGGAAGTATCCATGTGTCGATGTGTCAGTGATGGAAGTATCCATGTGTCGATGTGTCAGTGATGGAAGTATCCATGTGTCGATGTGTCAATGATGGAAGTATCCATGTGTCGATGTGTCAATGATGGAAGTATCCATGTGTCGATGTGTCAGTGATGGAAGTATCCATGTGTCGATGTGTCAATGATGGAAGTATACATGTGTCGATGTGTCAATGATGGAAGTATCCATGTGTCGATGTGTCAGTGATGGAAGTATCCATGTGTCGATGTGTCAATGATGGAAGTATCCATGTGTCGATGTGTCAATGATGGGAGGAGTATACTTTACTCCATGTTGATGATTTATATTTATTTCGAAAGCAGCAATATTGCAGATTAATGACAACACAAATTTTTGTACAATGTTTAGTTCCGCCGATGTTAATCGTTAAACAAGTAAATACATACGAAGCATAACGTATAATAACGTGTCGTAACGTGTCATACAAGCAGTACCTATGAAACAGGTGTCAAATGTGTAAGAAAATCCACTGCATTAAATTTGAAAACGAAATAGCATACCAATCCTGTTTCATTATTTTATGCTGACATAAATGCGTTTAGTTTGGTTTTCTAGAATAAGAGTTGAACATCTCTAGTTTTCGCGTTGGCAACACCAGTCGATATGAAAACGTTTATGGTGAGTTGAATGCATTTTTACTGATTAGATAACAACTTAACATATCACTGTACGGTAGTCGTCATTGTGTTTTTACTTTACCTAGGTTTCCACAAAGAATGACATGAGTATATTATTAATAAATATAAAACTAAATAATTACATGACAGATTGAGTTCGGATTGTTTTTATTCCATGGATGTCATGTCATAATAAAGATACTTTCTAAAGTTGTCGCGTGACTCTATCAGTACGTGGAATCCGCGAAGTTATGGTATAAAATCCTATAATGGTTTAATATTAATCGATAAGTATATATTAAGATGCGGTAATAAGCCTAATATACAACTGGCATACATAGCAATACCCTTAAGAAACTCAAAGCGCTTTACATAATAAATTAACTATAACCGTGAAAGTAATATACAAAATAAATGTTCACGAATAAAATAGAATAGTAGATCAATAAAACATTTGTATATGACAATATGAATATTAAATTAAAAAACTGGATGACAATATGAATATTAGATGACAAAAACAATATAAGATATGACATGTTATCCCGTTCCAGCTCGTTGTGGTTTTTCTGGTCGTTGTTGATGCTGCGTCGATGACTTCTGATGACGACGTGCCTCATAGTGACGCCTCTATGATAGGCTCCATCTTTAAACTGGTAAAAAGCGGCGTATTTCCAATGGACGGTGGACGCATGGAATGGGAAGGAGGCCACGTAATGCCGGGAGTTGAAGACGAACTTAAATGGGGATCACCATTCGAAGACCCGAGTGTAGACGGGGGCTATGGATGGGGAGGTGAGATAGTCATCACTGCTAAAATTCACAGTCGTCTTCAAGTTATCAAATAAATCCGCAGTGACGACCGCCAACACTAGCACAATACTAACACTGCCACCAACTCCACCACCACTATCACAACTAACACTACCACCAACACCACCACCACTAGCACTGCCAACACTGCCAACAATGTCAACACAACCATCACCACTAAAACAACCACTGACACCACAATCACAACGCCACTAACGTCTTCAGTGACACCAACAGTAGTGTAATTTTACCCTGGTGTACTTTCGTAGAGTATGCACTCTATAATATATCATCACTATTACACTTATTAATTATTAACTATTATAATTTTATATTTCACTCTATTGAATTTAGTTATTTTGCCGTGATCATCATTATTAACAACATCAACACTACTTTCATAATTATCATAACTATGGAACAACATCAAAATCGTGTAGTCTGCTGCCAGTAAAGCAACGAATGCATATACATGATCAATGCGCTGCACCTACTTGGGTTTCAGGGCCTCGCGTATACGACGAATGCTCGGACGCGTGCATGCGGACGCGGTTCGACTGTCATAGTGACTGCAAGAAAGATTACAATATGGTGTTCGGTAGCTGCCACCACGCTTGCAGAGACACGGAGAACGAATGTTTGACTGCGTGCCGTGAAACCAAAGATGAATCATTCACTGGACTGTAGCCTGACCGTATCTAGCCAGTCTATCGGTGTGGCATGCATTGAACACTTGACGACAGATCTATCGAAACAACCTCATTTGCGTTACACGAAATATATAAGCTGTTTCGTACCATAAATAAAAGTATACGCATGAACCTAAGTTGCGATAGAATGTGTAAACATCATGTGTGGCCCCACGTTATCAAATACTTAAGTGCAATATCTCATTATGATGCACACTAATGTTCTGTTCTTACGATAAGCGTTATATGAAGCAATTTACTATGACGGGCAATCACAAACGCACGTTTCTATACCAAACACAGTTATAAATTATAGTTTAGTCTTTGACGAATATATTGAAATACAAGAAATAGAATAAAGGGAAATGTTAATGAGCGTCTGCTTGTAACTAAGGATTTGAAGAGGTGGCATGACTATTTTCTCAGCCCTTCTGGTAGTTGTTGTTTTAAATAAAAGATAAATAAGAACAATTGAATTTAATTGTATCATAGGAAGCATAGCAAGCATCATTATATTATCTTAATTTGTGGCAGCTTTGTAAAGGTAAATGTTCCTATTACTTATCAGGATTATGTTGTACTTTTTTTTGTGTGTGTGCGTGTGCACTGCGTGTTTGCGTGCGTGTGTGCTTGCGTGCTTGTCTATGAGTGTTACGTTTTGGTAATGTATCATATATTATATCATGTGCTGAAATGACATCGCTGCGATAATGTGATTGTTCGAATAATTATGGGCTCCCCTCTTTGTCCTGACGCCCGGGTTGAGGTAGCACCGCTACTGGTCCTCGAACTTTGTTTTCCTTCTATGTTAGTTACATCATGACGTGGTTTGTATCGCGTAGCACGCGCTATGACATCACTGAGTAATTTAGCTTTTGAGAGTGTATAAATATAGTCGAGAGCATAATCAAACTGCGCAGTCACACAGGATATTGACCAGTTTGTATTACGTCACAATGATCAATTGCATAATAAAATGAATCATCGCACGTGTTAACTCGTTGTCTGATTAGATCAATAATGATTGATAGAAACACAGAAACACGCATCCACACTCGCGCACACGCATGCACGCACGCAAGCATGTTTTATATCAGTAGTAAACACATGTAATAAAAAAATTATTTAACACAATTTCGTTGGTTTCTAACATGTATGTCAACAACGTTAATCAAAACATTATAATGAAAACGATAAGACAAAATAGTAAATGTTCATCATCATCATATCGTGTATCTCTCAACATGCCTAGTCCCCAAACCGTGTCCGCCATTATGCAGGACTTGGCGCCTAGCGCGGTGTTGTAAAAACACGGTACGGGTTAAAGGGACGACTTTACTGCGCTGACTTAAGTGACGTATGCCCGGAATTAGACAAGTTAAACAGGACTTTGTCTCGCGGAGAGCGAACAAACAGGCTGTGTCTAAAAATGTGACATTTCATTGAAACTACAAGTACGCCTCCTCCAGATGGCGCCAGGGTACAAGTGTCGAGTAGATTGAACCGCTTCACCAGGATCAACGTGGTTTGTTGAGTATATAATACGTTAGTGAAAACACTAAACGTTCACATCGCTGATCAAGTTGGGGGCAACTACGAGGATTCTCCGAAGTAGGTAATGCAATTAGTTGCTTGATTAATGTCCATAGTAACACGTGATTACATAATGTCAGAAATTACTAATGTGAGTGCAGAAGATGATATCAGTAACAAAAACTATGATTTTACTTAAAAAACTGTCAGTTGTGTGTCTTCGTTTGCACCGACGGCATTTCGTGTATACAATACGTGGCGTATCATGCCAACGGACATGATTGCAAGTTAAATTTCGTGTAATCAGTGGTATCTACTAAGAGCGAAATAAATATAAATATTATTTGTATATTTGTTTAGACAAGTACTTTATATTCGTATTACCCATAGAAGAATATGTTGTTGCAATTAATTACAAATCTCGGTTTCAGCGTTGAGAATTGTGTTTCGACATGAAGAACATACAGGCAAGCTAAATTCATAATGTTTCGTTCATTAGTGCTTGATAACATATACTCAACACTTATGCAGTAATTTATAATATTGTGTTGTGTGAATGTGTGTATGCATGTATGTATGTATGTATGTATGTATGTATGTATGTATGTATGTATGTATGTATGTATGTATGTATGTATGTATGTATGTATGTATGTATGCATGCATGCATGCATGCATGCATGTATGCATATATATATATATGTATGTATGTATGCATGTGTGCACGAGTGTGTGTATGCATGCCTGTAAGTCTAACTGTATATACACGAGTGAATTAATGGCTTCGTTGTATTTATTTTGTGTAAATGTGTGCGTGCGTGCGTGCGTGCATGCGTGCGTGCGTGCGTGCGTGCGTGCGTGCGTGCGTGTATAATGTTTGTTATGACATGTTACTCGGTCATCCATTTCAGCTGGCGCTGCTGGCCTTGGCTGTGATGGTCACCGTTTGGTCAACCACGGAGGCCGGACATGGTACGATCACACACATCAATCATGACCAGAGTCAATATGTCTTGCTTCGTTATTATTGTTTCTATCATAATCACCATCGTCGTTTTCGTCAAGAACAACATGCCCATCATCTTGTTAAACTATGGCCTAATTACGGTTAAACTACGGCCGACTTCTGCATCACAATAAAAAACATATATTGAGCATTCGATGTGTAACACGATATTCCGCTATCATAATGTGTAACACAATATGCCGCTGTTATAATGTGTACCACAATATGCCGCTGTCATAATGTGTATCACAATATGCCGCTATCATAATGTGTATCACAATATGCCGCTGTCATAATGTGTATCACAATATGCCGCTATCATAATGTGTATCACAATATGCCGCTGTCATAATGTGCATCACAATATGCCGCTATCATAATGTGTATCACAATATGCCGCTGTCATAATGTGTATCACAATATGCCGCTATCATAATGTGTATCACAATATGCCGCTGTCATAATGTGTATCACAATATGTCGCTATCATAATGTGTATCACAATATGCCGCTATCATAATGTGTATCACAATATGCCGCTATCATAATGTGTATCACAATATGCCGCTGTCATAATATGTATCACAATATGCCGCTGTCACAATGTGTAACACAATATGCCGCTATCATAATGTGTATCACAATATGCCGCTGTCATAATATGTATCACAATATGCCGCTGTCACAATGTGTAACACAATATGCCGGTATCATAATGTGTATCACAATATGCCGCTGTCATAATATGTATCACAATATGCCGCTGTCACAATGTGTAACACAATATGCCGCTGTCACAATGTGTATCACAATATGCCGCTATCATAATATGTATCACAATATGCCGCTGTCACAATGTGTAACACAATATGCCGCTATCGTAATGTTCTCCTCTTCATGTTTTATTACTTATTTTTATTATTTTAATAATCGGCTGTGAGTACCTACGTGTATACAACGATTTTGGCAATAATGCACCGGTTTGTTTAAAACGGGCGACATACACACATCACATACACGCATCACACGCACACAAACACACACAATTACATAAGCACGCACACCACATACACACCCACACGTTTGTGTATATTAATTACTATAACCATACACACATTCACACACACACTCATGCACGCACGCCACACGCCACAAACAAAAAAACACGCACACACACACACACACACACACACACACACACACACACACACACACACACACACACACACAAGGCACAAGGCACACATAAAACACAGGCGCTCGCACGCTAGCAAATAAACACACGTGTGTATGCTACTGTAACTGTAATCACGATATGATATTATTATGTAACTTTCAGTTCATTCCTATGACCGAATATGCTCCGGCAAGTGCATTGACCAAAGAGAGAGTTGCATCGACAAGTGCAATGTACGATACATTTCGGCAACCGACAGCTGTTACACGGCGTGCGATAAGAAGCAGGCAGCATGCTCCAAGCTATGTAGCCAGCACCCGTAGAAGTCGACCAATGACTAGATCACTGCAGGAAACACAAGCTACTTGTACCTCTCATACATAATTGAAATGTGCTATGGTCTTCATCAGAATTATGTTATGCATAATTGAAATGTGCAATGTTCTCCATCAGGGCATGTCGTAAGAAGGATATAGATAAATTGGAAAGAATTTTAAACTGATTCCAGAACTGGGAGACTTTAGTTCTGAAAGTCATCTAATATAATGTGGTTTGACAACTCTAGGGACCAGGAGACTAAGATGAGACCAAATATAATTTTGTATTTATTGTTATGAAGATATTGATAGAACCATTGTCTTTAATGTTAAACAAGGCAGTAGAACAAGTGTGCAATGGTAGCAGTGAGACTATATATATAAATAAAATGTACATGTATGGGCCTGTTATAAATCCAGTGTAGACGACACATTGTGGGAATCTATATGCACCAATGACTTCTTTTTCCACTTGCCGTCTGCAGCGTCACGTTTTTCGTAGCAATTATGTTATTTTTTTTATAAAAGCAAAGAAGTGGTTCTACCTCCTTCTGTTTTACGGCTTTAAAACGAGAAGCAACCCGTATATCAGTAAGACAAAGTGTAATTTTTCGTCGTTGTATCTTATAGTCGGGAATTTGGCTGATTCCCAAATCATGGAGTAAATAGTACTATGCGAGTTATGGATGTTTAGACAATAAAATTATTAAAACCGTAGATGTGTAGTGTCATGTAAACTGTAAACTGCACACATACACATACGTACATGTACATATACACATATGTACATGTACATATACACATACGTACATGTACATGTATACATACACATACGTGCATAAGCACACACACACACACACACACACACACACACACACACACACACACACACACACACACACACACACACACACACACACACACACACACACACACACACCACACACACACACACACACACACACACACACACACACACACACACACACACACACACACACACACACACACACACACACACACATACACATACACATACACATGCATACACATACACACATATACACATACACATGCATACACATACGTATACACATACACACGTACACAAACATACACATACATATACATAAACATATCCATATACATACGCATACACATACACATGCGCATACGCATACGCATACATATACATACGCATAAACATACAAATACACACACAAACAAACTTACAAACATACGTACACATGTACATAAATATACACAATCACATGCACACTCACATACACATGCACAAGCATAAGCACATACACATAAACATACACAAAAACACACACACATACATATGCACATAAACATGCACATGCACATGCACACGCACACGCACACGCACACGCACACGCACACGCACACGCACACGCACACGCACACGCACACGCACACACACACACACACACACACACATACACACACACAAATGCATACACATACATGCACATAAACATACGCATATATTGTCGGCTGTGCACTGTTGCATGCTGGGGATTCCATTGTGAATGATGTACAAAACACAATAGCATGGAGATGTGTGTGTGTATGTTTGTGTGTGTGCGTGTGCGTGCGCGTGTGCGTGTGCCTGAGCGTGTGCGTTCGCGTTCGAGAGCGCGTGTGTGTGTTCCTGTGTGCGTGAGTGCAAGCGTGCGCGCATGCGCATGCCCTACATGTGTGCGACGGGAGACCACCGCAGTTATGATCACTAGTAACAAAGCATTTGATAAACATAATAAAGGACGCACGCCTGTTCCGTACCGCAGTGTTTGTATTTATGACAGAGAAATGTGTTTCGATATGAAGAGCACGCAGGCAAGCCAAATTCATGTTTCGTTCAACAATGCTTTATAATATATATTCAACACTTACGCAATAATTTATAATATTATGTTGTGTGAATGTGTGTATGCATAAATATGTGAATGTGTGTATGTATGTATGTATGTATGTATGTATGTATGTATGTATGTATGCATGTATTTATGTATGTATGTATGTATGTATGTATGTATGTATGCATGCATGTATGTATGTATGTATGTATGTATGTATGTATGTATGTATGTATGTATGTAAGTATGTATGTATGTATGTATGCATGTATGTATGTGTGCATATATTATGTATGTATGCAGGCTTGAATGTATGTGTGTGTTTATGTGTGTATGTATGAATGTATGCATGAATGTGTGTATAAATGTGTGTGCATGCATATAAGTGTAATTTTACGTGCACGGGTGAATTAATGCTTTCATTGTATTTATTTTGTGTAAATGCGTGCGTGCGTGCGTGCGTGCGTGCGCGTGTGCGTGCGTGCATAATTAGTTGTTATGACATGTTACTCGGTCATCCAATTCAGCTGGCGCTGCTGGCCTTGGCTGTGATGGTCACCGTCAACCACGGAGCCCGAACATGGTACGATCTTACACATTCATCGTGACCAGCATTACTACGTCTTGTTTCGTCATTATTGTTTTGTCGTCATCACCATCGTCGTGTTCGTCAAGAACAACATGCCCATCATCTTGTCACACCACGGCCTACGTCGTCTTCTGCATCACAATAATGAACATATATTGAGCATTCGTTGTGTATCATAATGTGCAACACAATATGCCGCTGTCGTAATGTGTAACACAATATGCCGCTATCATGATGTGTACCAATAATAGAGTCCACGTCGTAAAAACACATAGATAAACTGGAAAGAATACTAAGTTGATTCCAGAACTGGGATACTTTAGTTACGAGAGACACCTAATATAACGTGGTTTGACAACACTAAAGACCAGGAGACTAAAATGTGACCAAATACATTTTTTTATTATTATGACGATATTGATAGAAACATTGTCTTCAATTTTAAACAAGGCAGTAGAACAAGTGTGCAGTGTAGGTTGAATATGAGAACGTACTCTATCTCATAGAGGACAACAAATTAATGGAACACATGTCAATGGTAATAGTGAAACTATATTTAGAAATAAAATGCACATATATGGGCCAGTTATAAATCCAGTATAGACTAAGCATTATGGGAAGCTATATAGGATAATAGCTTCCTTTTCCACTTGCCGTCTACAGCTTCACGTTTTGTGTAGCAATTTTGTAATATTTTGTTAAAAAGCAAAGAAGTTGTTCTTCTTCCTTCTGCTTTACGGTTTCAAAAGCAGAAGCAACACGGATATCATTAAGACGAAGTGTACATTTTCGTCGTTGTATCTTATAGTCGGGAGCTTGGTTGTATACTCCCAAATCAGGGAGTAAATAGTACTATGCGAGTTATGGATGATGAGCCAATAAAATAATTAAAACCGTCGAAGTGTAGTGTCATGAAAACTAAACTGCACACACATACACATACACACATGCACATACGCATACGCATATATACGCATACTTATACACATATATATATACATACACACATATACATACATATACGCATACACATGCATACGCATACACATACATGCACACATACAAACACATACACATGTACATACACATATACATGCAAACACATATATACCCATATACATGGACATACACATACATAAACATACACATACACATACGCATACGCATGTAGATATACATACGCATAAACTTTTACATACACCCATAAACATACACATATACACATACACATGCGCTTAAACATACACACAAACATGCACATACATATACACATGCAAACACCTATATACACATACATATGAAGATAAACATAAACATAAACATGAACATAAGCATACACACATGCATATGCACATACACATATACACACATACACATATACATATACATACACATGCACATGAACATGAACATACACATACGCATACGCATACACATACATGCACACATATACAAGTACACATGCACATGCACATACATATACATATACACATACATACATACACATAAACATACATACACATGCATATTTACATACACATAAACACCACACACACACACACATACACAAACACACACACACACACACACACACACACACACACACAAACACACACACACACACACACACACACACACACATACATACACATACGTTGTCGGCTGTGGAATCGGTACAATGTGGCATGCTTGGGATTCCACTTTGAATGAGTGTGTGTGTGTGTGTGTGTGTGTGTGTGTGTGTGTGTGTTTGTGTGTGTGTGTGTGTGTGTGTGTATGTGTGTGTGTGTGTGTGTGTGTGTGTGTGTGTGTGTGTGTGTGTGTGTGTGTGTGTGTGTGTGTGTGTGTGTGTGTGTGTGTGTGTGTGTGTGTGTGTGTGTGTGTGTGTGTGTGTGTGTGTGTGTGTGTGTGTGAACGTGAACGTTTGCGTGTGCCTGTGCGTGTGCGAGTGCGTGTGCGTTCGCGTGCGCGTGTATGTGTGCCTGTGTACGTGAGTGCAGGCGTTCGCGCATGCGGGTACAAACCATGAGTGCGACGAGAGACCACCGTGAGGGATGGAAGTTCCGGGTGGAAGGAGGATGTACAGATTTTGAGACATCTCCCTGTCCTTTCTCCTCTGCCACTTCTCTGCCTCGTGAAGTAGGCGGTCAGTCTCGAAGCGGGCCGCTGCCTGGTGGATGCTGCGGCGCCAAAGTAGACGGTCGGCAGCCATATCCTCCCAAGTGTTAATGTTAATATAACCCTTCTTCAAGTAGTGTTTGGCACTGTCTGTAAATATTTTTCTCTGCCCACCAAGGGTTCCCAATCAATGAGTCAGCTGGGAGAATAATACTTGTCGGGGAAGGCGGGGATTTGGCATTCTGACACAGTGACCAGTCCAGCGGAGCTTATTTTGCATAATCATTGTTAGCTGATCCTCCACATACTCTGATTTCGGGAGGTCCTATATTGATGCCTGGAGTAGGACGATCACTAGTAACAAAGCAGCTCATAAAAATCATAAAGGACGCACGTGTATTGCGTGCCGTACGTGTTTGTATTTATGACAGACATGTGGTACTCGTAGAGGTGGGCAGTACACTATGCACACACTTCGGCATATTGACGAGGGTCGTACTGGTTTAGTCGTCAAGTGGCTCGTTTCTAGGAATAACAGCATATTACACAGACCTCTTCATACATTAAACTAAACCAATGTATACCTGTGCGCATTCTACTCAAAATACACAGGTGAATGAACTGACGTATTCAAAACGCATGGTTCATTCTGACCATGGCCAGTTGACCTCGAAGGGTTGTGAACAGTTGGTCTATTGCGAGCTGTCACTTTAATCCAGGCGGGAACTGCGGCAGGCAACATGTGAAGCACTCAGGCGACACATTATGTTCACATGGGACAGTTGACAACACAGATAGTTAGCTTACAGCCCTGATTGTATACAATTGACGCGTGTTGTACACTGCCGATTGATCCGGAAATACGTTATTGAGTGGTATTTATTAAGACGCATTACCATTATCACAGTGACAATTAGGCAAGCACCACACTGGATATGTGTAGGATATACACACATATAATTTAAGAGATAATTGTCTGCTTAATGCTTCGATAGGCAGTCACTCAAAGAACAAACGCGCGCGTTTTTTACCCAACAAGACGTGCACTTTAAGTTAATGGCTACAAGAATGTGATTTAATTACCAAACGATGAAGAAGGGTGGACGTTTGCGAATGCGACCTTGAGGCATATCACTATTTGTTTTTTCCTTAGGCGACCATGTTTATTTTGTTTAGTTCTGTATACAAAATGACAATTAGGATGCTATCACAACGGCACGCGTTGATGCCTGTCGTGGTCCTGCCCAGCTGATGCCTGTCATGGCCCTCATCATCTGATGCCTGTTCCTGATGCCGGTTCCTTTATCACATCATGTACTCTGTCTATATAAGTAGGTATCCTTCATCACATCACGTATTCTCTCTACGTACGCAGGGATCCTTCATCACATCACTTCTTCTGTCTATGTACGCTGGTATCATTCATCACACCATGCAGTCTGTCAACCAGAAACTAGATATTCAGTCATGTGCACAGTGTCGTATTCTATAAATGTCGCAGTACACAAATGTGCCCTTCTCTCTGTTCAAAAACGATTTGTCCAAGCTGCCTAAAAATCCTTGAAAGAGGGACCGTCTCACAATCACTGGCACTTCATTCGTACGGAAGTGAAACAGTGATATATGCCCATATTCGCCATTGCACGGCGACAACTGCCAGGGATCAGATGTCCTGTAGTTGGTGGCCTGTCGCCTGCACAGAAGCAGCTGATCAATTGCCCAGGCGATGAGGAAATCCTGGTTTCCACCAAATCATCACCTTCGTTGGATGATGAAGATTAAGTTACCTCTGATCATCATTAGGACCAACCTCCCACTCCCTATCTATTTTTTGAAACAACCTCCCAACCCTCCACATATTTGTTAGGCGAACCTCCCAATTATGTTTTAGGAACACCCTTCCACCTATTGTGAGGGCAACCTCCCATCGGAACTTATTTTAAGACCAACCTACCACCTGTCACCAATATTTATGACCAACCTACCTCTCACTTCCTGCCACACCCCTCCTCACTAAGTCCCCGTTACCGAAGTATTGACTTAGTGGGTTTATCCCTCCTTAACGACAACAGTAAATATTGAACTGAACGTGAATAGTTATTATTGGCAACAGGCACTAGAATAAATTACAACCGTTAATACACACACGCGCACACACAAATGTTGAGAATATGTAGTTAATTAATTTGAACATGTTTGGTTAAGATATCTTAATGCCTAGAGCTAACTGTATTTATTTGACAATATATATGCTCGAATCTCCCTAAACGTCGACACTGGTGTATCTTGGGGGTACAAAAATGTATATAATTTGAGATTTTTAGTCATTTACAGAGAATATGCTGTGAGAATAACACAAAGTTGGTAACTTCAAATGAATACATATTGCATTGCTGGGTAACATCATTATCTTACTGACATGTACCAATGATTTAAAGTTTAATATTTTTTTACATTGTATTATCTTCATGTTAATCAACAACAACATCATTTTTGTCGACGGTTGTTTATTTTTAAGGGAGTTTTTATCCATATATATATATATATATATATATATATATATATATATATATATATATATATATATATATATATATATATATATATATATTATAAACATGAAGAGAATACAATGTAAAAAAATATTAAACTTTAAATCATTGGTACATGTCAGTAAGATAATGATGTTACCCAGCAATGCAATATGTATGCATTTGAAGTTACCAATATATATATATATATATATATATATATATATATATATATATATATATATATATATATATATATTACGTATACGCAATATTACAGCATACGAGTGCAAATATGGAAATAGACAACCGTTTTTAGGGAAGGCAGAAGCATTATTTTCAATATTAACACACACACACACACACACACACACACACACACACACACACACACACACACACACACACACACACACACACACACACTTATATAACACAGATGAGCAAAACAGTTTAAAAAAACATTCGCGTTCATAAACGATAAACGTTATAATTCATTTAATATTTATATACATACTGTCAAATTAGTCCAGTTAGTATTAAGCATAATCAATGCAGTGTCCAGCATGCGAGCATTATTTTAAGTATCCGCACATTTGGCTGCATTTCCGGTCTTCTCTGACACATGAAATGTAGCATCTGGCGAACTCTGTCTTTGCGCCTCGAAGGCATATTTGATGACAATCGGAGTGCGCAATCAGGCATTGTGAAAAGCACCTTCGCTGGGCGATTCTACCTGAAAATCGAACATTTCGTGAAGCGATATGTAGACAATAAGAAACAGCGACAGCAACTGTAAAAAAAGCCAATCAATACATTCCAATATCTTAACATTAGTAGCCGTGGTAATAATTGTTGAACACTTGCTGGTAATTAAAAAAAAATACTAATACTACTACTAATAATAATACAAATTCATGTAGGAATGGTATATGCCTATCTTCGTAATTTGCAAATTTGTAGAAGTAGTAATAACTTCGATCATTCTAATAATACAGACAAATAATATAATGTCCACGTTCCTTTTATGTAGAAGATGATCACCATATGAGCGTTGGTGGTGCACTTTTTATCATTTCAATACTTGTTTTTGAAAAATTATAAAAGTCTCGGGTCAATTGGGTAGGTTCAGAAATATGTCAGGCGTTAAATAAAACGTGGGAGAGAGAGAGGGGGAGAAAGAGGGAGGTCATGATGTCATTGTATTACTTTGATATAGGCGGCTACGCCGCGTTACAGTTCTAATTTGATAATTACATTACACAGTCTACGCATTGACACTTACCAAATTCGGCGTCAACATTCGGCAATGATGCGGTCATAATTGCCAGTAGCAACAGCATCATCTACAATGGGAGAGGGCCGAATCAAAACTACTAAAACTAGTACGACAAATATATTTAGCACGTATACACACACGCACAGACGCACACCCACGCACACACGAATAAACAATGCAATGTCCAGCATACGAACAATGCATATGTCTGTATGACAAATACGTCAGGAAGCAACACGTACAACATATACGGACCGATACACACCACACACACAACACACGCAAATAACATGAGCACATACACACGGACTCACCTCGTACTTCGTCATAGTTTTCCAATCGATTCTTTTTACCGCTGTAAAAAATATCAGTAGAAAATCAATAACCGTCATCAGTAGAAAATCAATAACCGTCATGCCGTAACATTGATTGAATGGTGGACCTACATAGTTCGTTTACAGTGCACAGTATTTTAACTCTCACGTGTGTGTACTATTTGTTATACCTTGTTGGTTAACTGGTGTAAATTACAAATTATTTTATGGGAAAAACAAGGTGCCATTCTAATTTACACACTTATTAAAAATCATAAGTGAAATGTATACTCCAATTGCACGGCACTAACACTGAATAAGAATAACAAGAACAAGAAGTAACAAAAGAAGAGTGAAATAGAGAGAGAGAGTGAGAGGGAGAGAGGGAAAGAGAGAGAGACAAACAGACAGACAGACAAACAAACATACAGACGAGCAGGCATACATACAGACAGACATAGATTTATTAGGATCAAACCATGAACATAAGAATACAGCTACAACACATGACGAGTGTGATTAAAATGTTGATTTATCCGTTTAGACCTGCACTAAGACCTGAAAGATCGGTGGCATACAGGCCACCATGACACTGATGCTATAAATAATAATATATATGTCTAGTTACGAAAGCATAAATGTGTACCACAACCAAATATCAACAATTAACACCAAACATACCAATTCATTCTAAACATGATAAACACTAATTAACGTTAACTAACACTAACACTAACACAAACTAACCAATATGTATAGTCGTCTGCAAAAAACATGGAATGAAATATGATCTTTGTAAATTTGACAGACCAACACAGCATCCGGAGTGATATTGCAAGACAAAAAAAGACATTGATAGGATACAACCTTCGAAAACAAACGAAGACAGGCCTTAGAGTGGAATCCACAAGGAAAACGAAAAACAGGCAGACCCAAAACTACTTCCACGAGCTGAATAGCCGAGGAAGTAAAGAAACATGGAACCACCTGGACAGAAATTAAGAAAGCAGCAAATAACAGAGTGCATTGGAAAAGAGTCGTTTCGGCCCTATGCTCTACCTTGAGTGAAGAGGAATAAGTAAATAAGTAAATTTGACAGTTTACGTATAGTCAATGCTCTAGACACGTTCTATGATCAACACAGTAAATAACTATGCATTGGCGTTTATGCTGAACATATCATACAGTATTATGTATTGCATACTTACGACAACAATATCCTAAATCCCAATCACGTATGTTTTGAATTTGAACTAATACATAATAGCCTTTTATATGATAATATAAAAAATAAGTGGAAGGATGTACATGTGAGTATACTATGCAAAATGTAAGGAGCTGGGTCACACAATTACCACAGGTCCGCATATATAAAGGCTTTCTATTGAATTATTGTACTGAAACAAAGTTCGGCTTTATCACATAGCATGACAAATAATTTATGTAATTTCGATAGATCCCACACAAATTAATATACACATGTGAATAGTTGCATATGCATGTGTCCGTTATGTATGAAGATCTTTCAAACCAGAATGACAGTTTATAAGGTTCAAATGTCTCCAGTAGCGTCACGTCAATCACCCACACATATTATGCGTCGTTACAAAGCCACTCGATTCAATAAATGTAGCTCGATTCGACGTTTCTAATAGTAATTTCACGCACTATAATATTATCTCATTAAATAACATTTAATTTCATAGTCATGCTATTTTTGAAACGATGCATGCTTGATTGCAACCCTCGTACATATCGACGAAAGGTAGCTTATTTGATGCAACATAAAATGTAGCTCTACTGTTCTTATTTAGGTGAGCAGCTACGCTTGACTACTGATGACTTGTACTAAAACACAAGTAGAGTTGAGTGTCTCCACATCTAATGATACGAAGGTGAGATAAGTATTTAGACAGCTTTATATTATTAATTACATATGCACGAAATATCTTACGTTGCTAACATACAAGTTCTGATATTTTACAGCCTTCCATCAAACTGCCACTTATATATACCGGCGAAATCGCTTTTACTAGCCACCAGAAAACTGGCACCTAATCTTTACGCCTTCTATGTGCAGCAACTAAATATAGTAATCTAGATAGAGTTCACACTCAGTTCGACCACATTCGGCCACTGTGGAAACATAGAATAGTAAATAACTCTAAATAACTACCTTCTTGGTTTTTAAAACGCCGCCATTTGGTAATCAGAGGCCTCTGGTACAAGTAGAGGGATGTGCCTGTAATGAGCAGAAATGTGAACCTACCTCGCTTTCAACAGATGCGCAGAGGACAATCTGGATTATTGTGTGTGCTTTGGGTGTTGGCTAAATTCCTAGTTGCTACTTGTAACTATTGTTATATCGGTTAATGTTTACCGACACTTCAAACTGGACTTCACTCTGTTAACGTCAGGAGGCAAATAATATGAGTCATGCTGCGTGTAATATTTACAAGGCAATCCGTGGTTAACCGACTGGTACATTTTACTTACTTATGTCGTTCACTTAACGTGGTGATGTGATGATTTTCTTCCAGTGGTTATGGTCATTCATTGCAGTTTGTAAGCCTTTCTCCGTGACGTTTTGGTCGACTTCTTCTCCCAGGACCATCGAGTTTCCAGAGCAGGATTTTTGTCTCATTACCTCATCATGGCGCATTATATGACAAGCCAGACGAAGGTTCTTGTTGGTCATGGGATTTCGCGATATGGTATATATAAACAAAAACATCTTGTAACACTTCAAACCATTACATTCACCAAGGAAGCTTTGCCAAGTAGACCATTTATATTGGAATACATATCGAAGAAGTGTCAATTTATTATTCGTGTGCGACGGTAAACATCAGCTTAAATGAAAAAAAATTTCCTCGTTTATGTACGTTTGATTGGAAGCGAACCTTGAACTGATTCGATAACTTCAGCAGCAGTAAGCTGTTTGATGTCATACGATAAAGTACTTGACTTGACGAGGCTTTCGCGTAAGAGACGGTGCATTTGCATTCATCAATTTGTTAGCAGGCCCGTCCTCGGAGTTTTGAAAAGGTGTTTTGAACGTACACAATCGTGTATGCTTTCAGAAAAGTTTTATAATTAAACACACTTCTCTCGAACAGGAAAATCCTCACCCTCCTGCGGAGGGGCGAACAGAAAGAACTCAGAGGGGGCAATGTGTCGCAGAGATCAGACAATAGACAGGTTCCAACTACAATCATAGTCGTTTTCGTCTAATAACTAAGCATAATCAGGTTATACAAGAATACGTATGGTAGATAGTTTGGTCTGTGTGACTCACAATATGGTAAGTTTTGGCGTTCTTTTCGACGCAACGTTGGCGATAGTGTCACGTGCCACCACAACGTGTCAATCAGTTAGTTACAATCTTCGCAATATTACAATAATTAGGCGCCCCGGAACAAAGCAGCAAATTGTTTCGGGCTTTATCCAGTGTGTCTGTATTTGAGGTAGTTTGACATGGCCAATGCATGGAGATGAGAATAGCGTTGTTGGTTTTCATAGGCTTGTCTCTATGATGTGGGTGAGGTGAGGTAACTGGTTCTACTCACACAGAATCTCCAACGAAGCCTGTTTACATGTTTTAGCCCAGTACGTAAAATAAACCAAAACACTAATCAACATGATGATTAATGCGCGTTCTTTAATTTAACATAATTTTGGTGAGAGTATGCCTGATTTTTGTGATAAATTACTTACTATTTTGTATTTTTATGTTGCAAGATACAAAGTTTATTCTTAAATTTATTTTTAAATAAAATACTAAAAATTTTGCTTTTGGCTATTTTATAAATCATAATATAATTATAACGCAACAAATTTATTGATTAATTGATTAATCAATTAATTGATCGGTCGATTGATTTATTAAGGTTTTATTGTGCTTCCAGCAACTACGCTATGTCACTACCGACACTAACACATTTATAATTCGCATATGTGTACGTTGGCATATTGTACAGTTCTGTTTCGCTTTTAAACAATTGATTTGTAAAACTAATGGACGAACACACTAACTCTCATTCCAAAGTTGCAAACTGAAAATTATTGGCAAATCAAGTGCTTTAGGTGTTTGTAATCTTGTTAAAACATTCTACACTAAAATATTCAAAACATATATAATAAGTAGGGTTCAACTAAGCAAAACAGGGTTTCTTGACAAATTATTCTTGCAAATGTACATTGTTCATTCATGTGTTAACATGAGTGTTATTCACTGTTCGCATTGAACACAAGTTGCCAGGGCATGCAAATATGTTGCATGACGAACACCCAGATTACAAATGACGACGAACACCCAGATCACAAATGACGACGAACACCCAGATTATAATTGACGACGAACACCCAGATCACAAATGCAGCTACACCAGCTACATCCGGCATGTTGAAGAATAGGATCTAGGGCCAGCTGTTGATCTTTCGCTTACATGACAACAAAGTAGTCAGATGTTCCATGTTGTCAACGCCACATTTCTTGCTGTTGTAGTGGAGGATTATTTTCGGCTTTTGGGCATCTCCATCAGCGGTTGCATCATGATGAACAGTTGACAGAACCACTACTGCTTTTCCCGTGGATGGTACACATTATTTTCAAAAGACATACACAGTATTTTCAAAAGTCACGCCTTCCCATGAAAGGCACAAGTTGCTTGTCAACAATCATGTCAGGAACTGGGATGTACCATCGTTGGAGTCTTCCAAAAAACATCTTCCAAACATGAATGTGGCAAGCTTATCTGTTTCCTTCCTTGCATATATTATTGTCAAATCGGAGAAAGCGAAGGATATCCTTAAAGCGATTCAATGACATTGTGGCGCAAAAATTGGCCTTCAACTTTCACGTGACCATAGTTCAAGAATAGGTTCCATTTGGGCGCTATGCACACTAGCATTCAATAGCAAGTCAAAAAAAGACATCCAGCTCAGTGAGTACTAGAGGGACCCAAACCTTCATTTTGTCTGGATGAGCGGCATTCCATTCAGTGCAAACACGGTTTGCCTCCATCATTATGACATCCAAAATTTCAGGTGTAATGATAAGTTCAAATGAAGCTTTCATGCTTTGAACAATTCCTTCTCTTGTAACACCAGTTGAATTTCGAACAATGTATATGACAAATAATGTATCTCTTTCATAAACAGGCCTATATTTTGTTAGGCGATTGGTGGTAAATTTGACACCAACTAGTTTTTAGTCGTATCTCCTAAAACATAACAATATTGAGTTATAACTTTTCTTTTAAAAATTTAACAAGATTGCCATCCCAAACAACAAGTTCCGGGTGGCAAGTTGACAAGGAAGCCATAGGCTTATCGAGAGTCCAACAATTTTACCATCTGTATATAGCCCGCCCTTATCAGATATATGTTAATTATATTTTTAACACATTCGCACTACTAGCATTAGCACAATCATTTGGCAGTTTGTTCCATTCATTTATCACCCTGTGTGAGAAAGAGTACTATCTCATGTCCAACCTACACTGCACTTCAACTAATGCTGCTTTGTGTCCTCTGGTTCTACTGCCTTCTTTAGGGTTGAAGAACATATTCCTATCAACATCCTCATAACCGTTCACTATTTTAAACACTTCTATTTGGTCTCCTATAAGTCTCCTGGTATCTAGCGTTGTCGATCCACATTGTAAAAAAAAACGGCTTTCATAACGAAGGTCTCTCAATTCTGGGGCTAACTAAGGCCTCTCAATTCCAGGCTTGTATACAATATTCCAAATGTGGTCAAACTATTCCTTTGTACAATTAGCTGTTTCCTTATACGTGATAGTTCTCCTAATTAGCCCTAGAATTTGATTTCCTTTCGAAGCAGCAATCCCCCATTGCTCCGAAACTATCATGTCATCACTAAATGTTACTTCTAAGTAATTTTTTGTGTGGTTCTGCCTAGTACAGCATCCCCCATGTTAAAGTCTTCGTCCATGTGTCCATGTCCTATGTGTATGCATTTACACTTCCCAATATTGAATAACATTTGGCATTTTTCTGACCATTTAACTAATTTATCTAGAACATCCTGTAAACGTTGTTTATCTGTATCATTAGTAACCTTTCTGAATACTTTTGAGTCATCTGCAAATGTCAGTACTTTGCTAGATATGTCATCTACCAAATCATTCACATATGTTTAAAAAAATAGGGCCTAAAACATATACCTGTGGTATTCCACTCAGAACATATTTCCAGTTTGAAATCTCACTATCTACTATTACTCAATGTCTTCTTTGTGTAAGCCACTTTTCTATCCAGTTGATTACATGAATACCTATACAATGGGTTTTTAGTTTAAGTACTAATCTTTGATGTGGCACTTTATCGAAATCTTTCTGAAAATCTAAGTAGACAACATCCACTGGTGACCCGTCATATAACCACTTTATAATATCTTCCAAAAAACATAAGATATTGGTTAGACATGACCTTGCGTTTAGGAACCCATGCTGAAATGTATTTATTAATTTATGTTTACAAGGAATTCCACCATGTGGCCTCTAATTAATGTCTTGAATAATTTACGTACAACTGATGTTAAACCCACTGGTCTGTAATATTCCGGCTTTCTCCTCGATCCCTTCTTAAATAGAGGCGTAACGTTTGTTTCTTTCCATTCTGAATGAAATATACGTTCTTCTAGTGACAAGTTACACACTTTTGCAAGTGGTGTACTAATTTGCTCAACAATTTCCTTAAGCAGTTTTGGTTGTATCCTATCAAATCCAGGTGATTTATTATCTTTCATCACCTGGAATGTTCCTACATTTACACCTGGAAGTAGTTGACAATAAACTAGAACCATTACCTCGTGTATAAGAAATATATACAAACGTACCCCGATGGGATAGAATTGACCTCAGGTGTGCCGGTTAGGGTTAAAAAAATGCATCATTCCAGGAAATAAACAGCCATATTTTTCAATTGAAAGTTCTTACTTGGATAAAGTTTTCAAGGTGTGTACCAAATATATGCCAATACATCGTATTTTCGTTTGACATTTATGTTCAGTCCTACAGCAAATATCATCTAGAAATAATTATAATTAATGTATAAATGCTACAGTAACGTTCTAAATTGTCTATTGTAGGGCAACACACAGTTTTCACAAAATGTTTGGCGACGGTAAGCTGCATACCCCTAGAATATTGCTAGCGAGTAGACAATTGTTGCATGTTAATATAGCAGTTACGCCTTAATATAGACTTTGCGTCCTACAACCACTCCAGGGCGGGGTTGTCGGGTTAATCATCACGACCCATACTGATGAACCCAACATTCAGAAGGCTGATTACGTCTGACTTTCACATGCATGGTTTAGCTAATCCTGAAATCTGTCGAACCATCATCGTAGAAGCCTTTCTGAGCTAACTGTTGAAATCACGTCGGCGCTACATTTAGAAATTTAAATTTCAGTACTTCGGGGTTTCGTCAGGGTTATGTGGCCACACTTAGAGCTGGGCAATATTGATTGAAAAGATGATATGGGGGAGTAGTGGCCGGGAAAAGAAGCAAGTGACAAGCCACGATATTCTGGACACGATATGCAAATTTAATCATATGTGGTATTAATTATGCCAAACTGCATAATTTAATACACCGTGTGTATTACAACAGCAACCATCTACGGACATGCCATCGTTAGTGTTGGTTCACGTGGTCGTCTCCGAGGATTCTTATTCCAGACTACAACCACTCCACATCGACGACTTCAGTGTTTGCCAACTTGGCGGACAAGGACGTTCCTCTTCGCTCGAGTGCCTCTTGACACGGATAAACATTAGCACTTGGAACCACCCAGCACGAGTCCACGGAAGTGGAATGGCACACAAGTAACAGCAATTAGCTACGGCGACTACTTTGTCGCCACGTAATGGTAGTCAATCTGATCTGATTAAGGAAGAAGAGATAAAATTGACTGTGAACAGGATTACACGGTTAATAATTTGAAGCCATTAAGTTTGTAAACCTCATTAGTTCCCCGGCTACTGTCGGCATCACTTACAAACGTCAAATGCACTAGTTAGTTCAACGAATATAAATCATTAAATTATTTAGCATTACATTATGTTCCGTCTTGATATTGCATAATCTTATTACGATGCATACTTCCGGTACATACAGTTTGCTTGATTACTTAAAATCTATGTTACTGTGGAAAAATAAACGTTAAGTTAACGAGGCAGGCGCACAATGGCCGTACGATTCGTACTATCTCATTATTTGACAGGTCAGTTTATTTTAATTAAACAAAACTTAAATTAAACAAAAACATGTACTTAATCAGTGATATCACAGGCAGACCAATGTCGTCATGTGTTCGATCGATTATGGACAGGCAGTCGTCTTGTCTCATTAAAGCCAATAGCACCAGTAAGAACAAAGCACAATGATCCGGCTTTACCCGTACGCTGCGTTAGGTAACACGGGTACGACACTGTTGGACGGCACGAACAAACTATGCGCCAAGGAGACATATCGTGAACGGAAGACCAGATTTTGTTTTTTGCGTTGCTTTATTCATGTTATTCTTTTTTCTTCTTCTTCTTTTTCTTCTTCCAACACAGCTCATTCCTCTGTATTAGCCGCATATAAAATGTGCTAGAGTATTGGAGGGATTTAATCGAAATAATTAATATAACGGTTTATATACGATATTTCATAATACAACTTTAAACTTCCGCATTGTAATCAGATGCAACACAATTAAACAAGAAACAGTTCATAGCATGTGATGGTTTAATCGAATCAGTTAATTTGTCAATCTAAATAGGTTACATTCTGTATCGCCACAACAGCGTACGATACAACGCACCGTAGTAAGTCAATGATCCACAATTTTTTTTATACAACTTAGTGTACGTAGCTACGCGTGAACTATTAGTATAACGAACACATAAAAAAACACGTCCTTTATAAAAAGTGAAGGGATATATGATTCCTCAATCATCGTCGACGAGTCTCGGACTAGAGAAGACAGTACGGAAGAACAACTCTTTGAAACGTATTCAGTATTCGTTGCTGTATTGGAAGCAGTGCGGGTACATTGGTCACTCAGCCAGCATTAACATAGCAATATTGTCAAATGTCCAAGAAGAGCATCATGAGTTTTATATAACAAATAATCCGCTCTATCCAAACGTGGAATGGGCTCACACAGGAAGCAGACACGGCATCTAATGCAGGCACATTCCAGAGAATCCCCTTTGCAGTCATAAAGTCATTGTAGAATAATCCAATCCCATTGTGTTACTCTGCACTGCACGATTATTATTATTATTATTGTATTGCGAACCATTTTTACGTTAAACACGTTGTAGGATACATTATTACTTGAAAACTGGAAAGAGTAAAGGTGTTCACGTCTCAATACAATATTCATAGCAATATCTATGATTAGTCACATTTCTTCCGACAATCTCTCTCGCCCTTGCTGCAAGTGTTGATGCAGGCTATGTTCGCTGAATTAGCTCCAT
>OY759261.1:59765246-59790246 GCA_963662155.1 Lamellibrachia columna | reverse complement strand
CAAGCAGAAATATTGCACGGTGTCATCCGCGCTGTACACTTCACGTTAGTCGTTCAAGTACGTATCGACACTTGTGCTCTCAATTCTGTTGGTGTCGCTAGCACATTCCTTATTAGCATTCTGTGTACTCAAGTGAACCTATCAACGCTTGTGTTTGGACTTTACTTCTGTTGAAGTGGCCATCTGAATCCTAGATAGGATATGTTCAGACACTCGATGTGTTCAATGTCTTAGTATTGTTTTCACTAAAGTACACAGCGCAAAAGGGCACACGCAGTAACATATTACGTCAACAACAAAAGGGCACACGCAGTAACATATTACGTCAACAACAAAAGGGCACACGCAGTAACATATTACGTCAACAACAACTTAATTAGGCGGTTCTAAAATTCGGATATGGTGATGATCGTGTCATAAAAATCGCACAGTAAAGATAGTAGTTTATTTAACAATATAGCTTTGATGTGTCAGTTGTGTAATCAGCTTAGTTCCTTTCGCATGTATTTTTTTTGTATTCATGGCAAGCGTATAGTTTGTTTACATAAATACGTTTCCATAGTTAAGGCGAAACAGACTACGACATTCGTGACGTAGGGTTTTCTAACAGTTTGTCGCGGCCCACGAAATTAAGATGCTTAACAAGGTTTTCCTAGTAATCCACTGGCATGGTATGCTTAATTGTAGTTACAAATGATTATGTTTTAGAAACTTGTATAGGTGCACCAGCCCAAACATTAAGTTTTGTTCCCTTTAAATCAAACAACTGTGTCCTGCTCTCAATTTACGATTGACTATGCTTCTCGGGAACCTGTTAATCTTACTAATCTACCATTAATTGATTACTTTCAAATTACATAAAAAATAATCATCAATGATAAAAGCAACACTTCTAGAATGAACATGGGCGAACGAGCGATAGCGCTTCTGCACAATAAAAATATCGGTCACATTCTGCAAAATGTAAAGGTATTGTTTAACACTATAGCCATTATTTACTGTTATTTAGTGTTGCAAAATATTTTCACACTTCCATCTATTGCAGAAGTCCAATGATTAATGACTGGCTTAGTCATATGTACACCTTTAATGCATAATGTTTTACATGTATTTGTTCTGCACGACATGTGTGAATATATATATATATATATATATATATATATATATATATATATATATATATATATATATATATATATATATATATGCATATGTAAATATATATATATACATATGTATATATATATATATATATATATATATATATATATATATATATATATATATATATATATATACATAGAGAGAGAGAGGGAGAGAGAGAGAGAGAGAGAGAGAGAGAGAGAAAGAGAGAGAGAGAGAGAGAGAGAGAGAGTCTTAACGTGTGGACGATGAACGGGAAAGGAGTCGAGGTGGTGGAAATGATGGAAAGAAGGCGACTGGAAGTATTATGGATTCAGGAGACTAAGTGGAAGGGAGACAGAGCAAGGTCGACGATGACGGGAGGGTTCAAGCTACTGCACATAGGAGGTGATGGAAGAAGTAATGGAGTGGGCATCATTTTATCCGAAGAGGTCAGTAAGATGGTGGTCAGAGTGGAGAAATGGAAGCGGCGCATAGTGATGGCATATGCGTTATGTCTGTATGCGGGCCACAGGCGGGCAGGATTGAGGCAGAGAAAGAGGAGTTCACGGGTGTTTCTTCTGAGAGGATGAGTGGATTGTTGGAGCTAGATGTAATGTGGTATATTGCGGGACACGTCAGTGCACATGTTGGAGTAGTGGAACCAGGTGAAGGAGGAGAGTGTTGGCAGATAGCTCAGCGAAGACGTTGGTGGTTTGGAGGGATAATAAAAAAGTACAAAAAACCATTTGTTGGTGCTGCAGACCAGCTATGTGGCAGAACGTCAAGAAAAGGCGGAGTGTCAAGGAGTAGTAACCAAGGATGGTGGACATGCGAAGTTGCAGGGGCAGTATGCGAAAAGAAGGAAGCCTGGAAAGAAGTTGCTAGAGAGGATCTTGAATGGGTGGATTCGAAAGAGAGTAGAGCAAGAATTGGGTGAAGATAAACGGGGAATCAAAGATGGCAGAGGGACGACCGAATGGATGTTTGCATTAAGCCATATGGTAGAGAAGAGGTTGGAGATATAAGGGAGAGTGGAATTGGGATTTGTGAACCTGGTGAAGGCATATGACACAGTCCCAAGAGAGATGGTGACGGCTACAGTGAGATGAGTGGGAGTGCCAGAAGCAGAAGCCAGGATGGCGGAAGTAATGTATGAAAAAACGAAAGGAAGAAAGCTGGTTGGATCTGGGTTGTCTGAAGAGTTTCCAGTTAACATCAGTTTGAGGCAAGGAAGTGTTTTTAGCCCTTTACTGATTATCGTGGTGATGGAACTAATCAGCAGGAAGACCAGCTCGAAGGATGTTCTCATGAAGATGACATATGCAGATGATCTGGTCATAATAGCAGAGATCAAACAAGAACTTCAGGAAGTGTTTTACATGGACAGTGAATGAGTCTGGAGAAGACAGAAGTGATGTGGGTTGGATACCAGAGAGAGGAGTTCAACATCAGGTTGGCCGGTAAGGAGATCAAGCAAGTGGATGGTTTTGTGTACCTTGGAGGAATGGTTACGGAGGATGGGCATTCAGAGGTAAAGTTTCGACGTCGGGTACAAGCGGGGGGAATGCCTGAAAAAAGGTAGAGGGAGTCATGTTGGACATATACATTTCGAAACAGCACAAAAGGAAACTCCTGAGAGCGTGTGTTGAAAAAATAACAACATAAACTTAAAGTTTGTGAGAACATCTGGGTTTGTCGGATAAAGACGGTGGACAGAAGAAGGATAAACGAACTGAGGAAAGAGGCTGCGATGCAGTGCAGCCCAACAGGACGATTGGTGAGAAGCCGGATGAGATGGGCAGGCCACTTGGTAAGTATGGATGCAGACAAACTAGAAAAGACAGCAGAGGTGGAAAAACATCAAGGACGCAATAAAAGGCCACAGTTGTGATGGGAGACCTGCGTGAGGAGGGATATGAGAAGATCGGGGAGTATGAAAGAGTGAGGGGACAACCGATAGAAAACTATGGAAATAAAGAACAGAAAAAATGGTTCCACAATATTGTAGCTGTACCTGACCCTCACCCCTGTACAGTAGGGAACAAGGAGGAAGAGCACACACAAACACACACACGCACGCACGCACGCACGCACGCACGCGTGTGTGTAAAAATCATATTTATCATTGTATTGTTTACCAGAGTTGTGCCAATGGCGCCGCTTTACGGACAGTACGAGAACAAAGAGAACAATCTGACAGAGCAACGGCATTTTTTTTAATCAGAAAACCTCTACTTGCGGTAATGCATTATTATTGGGGTATATCTTATATAACTCGGGGTATATCGTATATAACTCGGGGTATATCTTATATAAGTCGGGATCGGGGTTGTGCATGTGCAACCGGAACCAGTGTTTTTTTTTTGGTTCGAATTAGCTGATTTGTTTTGTTAATTTCTTGTGTTTTGTTTAATTAGTCTCTGCACTGAACAACTGTATTGTCTTTCTCGTGTGACACGTGAAGGTATTTAGTTAGTTCAAAGTTTGTGTTTGGGTTAGGGTTACGCTGCTTAGACCAAGATGGCTACCGACTGAACACACATTTGTAAACGCCACCGACTATTTGGATAGCCATCTTACATGTACCACTCCTGCACGATCCCATAGTGCAACTTGTTCGCAGCAAACGATAGTGCTTCATTTTTGGGTACTGTAAAACTTATTTTTCCGCATGCAAACAACTTCTAAATGAAAAACAGACAAAACCTATTAACTCTCTGACAATATTAACTTTGTGTGGTCTGACGATACTTTTCCTACTACTTAACACCCGTACTGCATATTGTACCTCACCAGCAACACAATCAGCACCAGCGTATGTAGAAATGCCCAGTCGACATTCCCATAACGACTCCTCCTGGCTCCATGTGGAACATGCGATAGGACAGTTGCATGGGAGGACCGCGGTATTGTCTGTGCATCATGCGACCAATGATTACCAACCCCAAAGAGTCTGACGTTAGCTGGTACTACGCTGTCTGCGACTGTCCCAACTACAGCACCGTCCTCTTCTACCTGCATGGGGTGTCCCAAAAACACAAGTGCACCACATCCTATATTGAGTTGGACACATATGAAGCCTTCACACCCATCCACTCTTATACACCTACTCGCACCAGCAAATAGGACAGGAACAGAAACATACCCCCTGAGGATACTGAATGTGAACTCCAGATTAGCCGTTGGGAAAAAGCAGAAACCAGCTTACTCATCCAGAGTACAAGGCCAAACATCATCATCGGCACTGAAACATGTATGTAGTTAACACTCACAAGCGCAGAAATTGGCCTCCAGTCATGCAAGGTGGTCAGGAAGGACCGAGCTAGGAATGTCGGAGGAGTTCTCATCGCTGTGCTGGATCAGCTCATCTGCACTGAAGAAACTTTCCAGAGCAGACTGCAAGATCAGAGTGAAGAGTAAGGGCAGGAGGAATCTTGTAAGAGCGTACTACAGACCCCACATCTGATGTATGAAGTGTCTGAAACGCTAAAGAAAGGAGGCCAAGAAGACTTCCCCAAAGCTTTCAACAAAGTGAGCCACAGCCTCCTTGTTCATAAACTCCGGCAATACGGCATTTCTGGAAGGGTCAACCGATTTATTGAGAACTTTCTCTCCGACAGAAAACAGGCAGTCGTCGGAAATATAGCAACAAAGCCAACAAGACCCTGGGCTTCCTCGGGCGGAATCCAGATGACCAACATGAAGTTAAAAGACGCTGCGTATAAAGCATTCGTCCGACTAGTGATGGAGCATGCTAGCCCTATATGGGATTCCTTCACAGCCAACAACATCAAGGCACTGTACAAATTTCAGAGATGGGCAGCAAGGTGGGTGAGACGGGACTATAGAAGATCAGCGTATTTGGACGCGAGAACAACTGTATTGGTCAACCTTAGAACAGCGGAGAAAGAAAGCCCGTCTCGCCACCTTCTACAAGTTCCACCACGGACTCTTCCATATTGAGTCAAAGCACTGTCCCACACCAACCAATCGCCCAAGGAGAAACACCCGACAGCGACACGACTTCATCTAGAACATTCCAACCCTTCGGGCAGCTTACAGGCAGAAGATTTTCGTTCCCAGGAGTCTTTCTCAAGAAGTCACAACAGCTCCTACCCCGGCTCTTTTGAGAACAAGGTTTGCTATTTCCTTATCCTCTAACTTGTGTTAACGAAACGCAGGTAAGTGTAGACTGGAGCTGTGCAGGTCGGGGTCCTGCCCCAGGGTGGTTACGGTTGCCGCACTGGTCTGCCCGGATACCCCAATGTAGTTAATACATTTGTACATTTTTCCCCACCCGTTTCCATGTTTAGTTGTTCTTTGTATTCCTCTTGCTTAGTTCTTTATCATTTTGATATGCACTGCAACTACCCATACTGCAGCAAAATCTCCAAGCAGATTCTGCTTAATGGATGGTGGCTGCCTAACATAAAGAAGAAGAAGAACTCTAAACGCATACATGTCCGGGGAAATATAATAGTATCGCTCTACCTATAAAAGCTGGTATTTAATTGTGTCATATGCCTAATGGTTTGGTTGACATTTCGTTATGTTGTATGCTTCCTTGGCTTTGACTATGGCATCAATTACGTTTTAGACGCGTACGCACGCACGAGCACACGCACGCCTGTGAGTATTATATTTGATTTTACTTAAGAGTTATTGTGCTTTCGTACTTACTGATTGTTGGCAGCACAATCGAAGGAGACACTGTGACGGCGCTTCCTTCTGCACGGGTGTGCGGTCGTCGATCCAGTTTCAGTCTGTCCGTCTGCGTCAGTGGGCCGTATTTATATGGTGGACTATTTCGGGTGTGGCTACTGTGCGAATGGTGACTATTGTGCGGATTAATCGTGAATACGCATTATTTACATGTCTAACCCGCACTACTTTTTTCCCCATCATAGAAAGAACGGAATATGTCACGAGGAATGTATGTGCGTAGCGTTATGTAAATAGATTGGGCGCATCAAACTCCAACAGTATCTTGCTGAGTTCATGACTGCTAACTTCCTCTCCTCTTTCACTATTGCCAGCTGCCTTCAGTAACGTTCCTAAAAAACGAATTTTGCATTAGGGAAATCCTTCATCCACACCGAAACGTCGCCTGTACCACCACCAAACGAATGTACATGGATATTACGTACCTTTGACAGAATTGCTGTCGTGATTGCGAGGCAGTCCTTTAGGCATTGGATCCTGGTCATGCTCGCATGACTACAAGTGAATTACCACCGGCTTCGCATTTCTCACTGCCAGATGGAGTTGTGGAGACAGCATCTCGAGTTGACTATTGCGGTCTCTCAGCCACTGGTGTCGATAATAATCCGCCACACCCACGCATTTGGGACGTAGAAGCAGACAGTCCATAGTGTGGATGCGTACGTCGTGGTAACGGCCGGTGGATGCAACATGTAGGTGCCGTCCAACAGTGTCGTTTACATCATCATTGATCACGTGTAGGTGCAGTCCAACAGTGTCGTTTACATCATCATTGATCACATGTAGGTGCAGTCCAACAGTGTCGTTTACATAATCATTGATCACATGTAGGTGCAGTCCAACAGTGTCGTTTACATCATCATTGATCACATGTAGGTGCAGTCCAACAGTGTCGTTTACATCATCATTGATCACGTGTAGGTGCAGTCCAACAGTGTCGTTTACATCATCATTGATCACATGTAGGTGCAGTCCAACAGTGTCGTTTACATCATCATTGATCACATGTAGGTGCAGTCCGAATGTGGCGTATACACCATCATGTATCGCATGTGCGTCTAGCTTGTGTCAGTGTTCGGGGAACACATAGTTCGCTACGATGTAGTGAATATTTCAGTATATTCTCTTTGGACGGATTTCATCGGTCAGTGCGGAAAAATCGTTGAAACCACATTTCTTGAAAAAGAAGTCAAAATGACAGTGACTATCCACCATCAGTGCGGATTCCGTCAGGCACCTCAAACTGACGGGATCACCACTACACTCGCACTCTTCCTCTGACCTGTTCACTTGCCTTTGTACACTAGGAGGAAGATGCTGCAAGATACGTGCTGCAAACAGACTACCAACATTGGCGGTGTTGCTGCCAGGGCGTCGATGTTGGTCAAATTTAGCTGATTACCGACCTCCCACATGCCCACCAGGACCCGCTGCTCAAACGAATGCGAGTAGTTGGCCTGATTCCACGGATACCACTGTGGTCGGCCGTTTCGTGTTCTTTCAACATCTCAATTAATGGAAGATCGAGATGTCTGGCAATGACATGGAGTAATCCGTTTGCTTTCCAGATCCGACTCCACAAGTGTAGTATAGTATTACGTTCTCTGTTCTTTCTTCGTAGGAAACAGGCCGACATCACTGATGTTTTGCATGCCCAGTAAAGCCCCATGGTAGGTGTTCTCTTTCAACGTGGCGTTTGAGTTTGGTAACGACTCGTATGCCGCACACAAGGCAAAAACGCCCATGTCCACCTTCCCCGTGTTGCTCGGAGGTGACGCCGAAAGATCTTTCGAGAGAGCCGAAACCGGCAGGCTTCTAACAACTCTCAGTTTCTTCGAGTCATCTGACGATGAGAACCCACTTCAATACAAAGTATGTTTTCCTCTTCCACGAACATATCTAAATGAAAATGCAAATTATTTGTTATGCATGAACAATGAAAGAGTATAAATTGTAGTCGTCATATCTACAAGGAATCATGAAAATTAACCACCTCCTCTTGTGTGCTCGTATGTTAGTGTGGGTAATCGTGTGATGTATTTCCATGATTTTTGCAAATCGCCATCACGGTTTGTAACTTCCACCTTCTTTTCTGCAGTCGTGAGTAGAGTTAGATCTAATTCATCTTCATCAGATGATAAGATGACGTAAGTACTGACGATTTTCTGACGCTCCAAAGAGGTATGAATCTATCGTTGCAGAGAGACGAATTCGATCGTGGTGTACTACCCCCGACCTATCTTTTCGTCGTCCCCGTATGTTGTACATTACAGGAGGAAAGAACAGGCAGACGAGGAATGGACCCGTATATACGGGTTTTAGTTACCTACTCTCGCCTACTTTAGCTACACCTCCTAAAAGATCCCCTACTTGATACCTGCGTTCATATAATTTCTTATCATGTGTATGTTTCTGATAACATATATTGCCTTTGAGTTTGGATCGAGTATAATTATACAGCCTGGAGAGTATCACGCAATTTCTTCACGTGCTCAGCCGGTTCCAACGTATTTTCGTTTGTTAAAGAAATTCATGTGGCCAATTCGAGTGGCAATGTTACTTCTCGGCGCGATTTATTATCGTTCTCATCGCCATTTCAATGATACTTAGCACAATATAACAGTGCTGCTGTTGTGTTCCAAGATCACAACGAATTTTATTAAGGATTTCCTGCTTATATATATATATATATATATATATATATATATATATATAAATATATATATATATATATATATATATATATATATATATATATATATATATATATATATATATATGCATATATGTATATATGCATATATGTATGTATGTATGTATGTATGTATATATGTATGTATGTATATATATATATATATATATATATATATATATATATATATATATACATATATATATATATATATATATATATATATATATATATATATATATATATATATATATATATATATATATATATATATATATATATATATATATATATATATATATATATATATATATATATATATATATATATATATATATATATATATATATATATAGATATATATGCCTTCTGATTTGGTAATGCCTTTAATTCATTACACTTGGTGAATTGATCTACCATAACAAGAATATACTTGTTCCCAGACTCGCTTACTGGAAAAAAGTCCCAATATGTCTAAATTAATTTATTCCATGGGGATATCCGCATGATTTTGCATGGCTCTCTTAGGCTTGACACTAGGCTTGGTTTCTTGTTAAGGTCCAGATGTTTCCAGGAGGCTAAATCTTACTATTTATGGTAGGTAAGAAAATAAAGGAAATTAAGGATATTAAATCACCTGTGGTGGATTGAATTCCTCCAAAACTACTAATGGAAAGAGTAGAACAATTAATACACCACTTGCAAAAGTTTTAAAATTATCAATAATAGAGGGAGTGGTTCTTGTGAATGGAAAGAAGCAAATATCATATCATTATTCAAAAAGGGTTCAATAAATAATTCACATAATTACAGACCACTGATTTGAAAATTAGTATAAAGTTTAATTAAAGACCATATGATGGACTGTTAGGCAAATATTAAATTCATCTCACCATGGATTCATAAAAGCGAGGGCATGCTTAACAAATATGTTATGCTTTTGGAAGAAATCATCAAGTGTATAAACGAGGATTGCCATTAGATATTATCTCCTTAGATTTTTTTAGGAAAGCTTTTGGCAAAAAGCCACATCAAAGATAAGTTCATTTAAAAGCCAACGGTATCGGGGATGGCATAAGTGACTGGATATAACAATGGCTGACAGCGTTTTGTAGTAGATGGAGAGGTTTCAAACTGGAAATCAGCTTTGAGTGGGGGCATATCAATGATCAGTATTAGGACTTTCATTATTTTTACATTTACAAAACGATGTAGACATATCAGGAGAGCAACTAAAATTATTCCAGAACTGAGAGACCTTAGTTATGAAGAACGCCTAAAAGAATGTGGTTTAACAACCCTAGAGACAAGGAGGTTAAGAGGAGATCAGATTGAAGCATTTAAGATATTGAATGGATATGAACCTATTTATAGAAATATGTTTTCTCGCTAAAGAAAGAAAGTAAATTTCGTAAAAGATCAGTGTAGATTGGATATCAGGAAGTACTCGTTCTCAGAGAGGGCAATAAATTAATGAAACCAATTGTCTACGGATTGTGTAACAGCAAGCAACGTGAATATGTTTAAAAACAGGGTTGATACGTATCTCAGGAAGGCAGGTTACACGTAGATGAACATTGTTGGACCCTTCATAAGCCAATGGCTTCTTTGTTCATTTTCCATCTGGGCCTTTGGCTTGGATGGCAAATCTTGTTAAATCTTGTTACAGTCACACATGTACTCACATACAACTTAACAACTCCATTCCATGCCAAAAGAAAGAACGACGTAACCGTGTCTCCGTTGACTTCTGTCGTGGATGACTCGAAGATTTAATTTAATGGTTATCCTCCACATGCTGTATCCTTTACCTTACTATCTTCTCTTTGCCATCAATCAATGCGCATCACGCTAGCTAGGGTTATCCAGACCGACTCGTCCTGCTTCCAGTAACTCATACCAAGTGATGGATGAAAAGTTTGGCCCTAGGTTAGCTACCTCTATTTTATCCTGGTGTAAATATTGATCCTAAGGGCCATGTTTATGTTCTTATGTAAAACTGCGTTTAGAAATGTAATATTATTTAACAAAGTTGTTTACAACGATTGTAACTGTGTATTAATGAATTATTTAAACAAGGAATTGTAAGCTATATTGCTTCTTTTCCATTGTCTTTGTTGATTTATTATACGATTCATGTGTATATGAACTGTATCATTAAGGCAATAACATTATTAGTATTAGTATTATTCTTATCATGACACATATAATTCAAAATCAGACCAAAGGGTATAGTTTGAACTTTTCAGAAACATACCTATTAGGTTTAACCAAATTTAACAACAAGATTGCCATCCCAAACAACAAGTTCCAGATGGCAAGTGGACAAGGAAGCCATTGGCTTATCGAGAGTCCAACAATTGTCTCATCTATTTGTAGCCTGCCTTTATCAGATACCTATTCAATTCTATTTTTAAACATACTCATATTGTACTAAACAATTACTCGTGCATTTTTGTCACTATAACAAGATAACAAAATAACGGAATAGGATAGCATAATGTAACTAAATATTTAACTTACATAAATATAATTCAAGGACAGGATACAAAATGGCAAACTGGTGTCTATTATACAGATATTTGGCGATAATATCTGGTATTCATATTACGAAAATAGTCAGTGTCCTATCCTGATATAACAGTGACATAATTAGTTATGTCAATTAATTTAAAAAGTATCGAAATAGTTCTTAACAATACCTAAATCAACTACATGAAAATGAAATAAACATAATGCTATTGTAAGGGTTAAATTCCAATCAGCTGTGTGTAATTAAGCAACAGATGCGGCCATGATATGGCCACGCCCAAAACTGGTTATGGCGTCAAAGTTAATGTTCTGAGTTTGAAATTGTCTCACTAAGTTATAAGCATTAACCATTGAAAACCGACAGGCTTCTACTGGTTAATAATGTGGCGCAGTATACCCTGCATGTCTATTTCATCGCAGTATCACCAACAGAAATAGCCTGTTCGCAGCGCCGATATTGTGCTTTCGTACTTTCTATTAGCTGGCAGCACAATCGAGGGAGACCTTGGAGTGTGACGGCGCTTCCTTCTGTAGAGGTGTGCCGTCGCCGGTCCAGTTTCAGGCTGTCCGTCTACGTCAGTGGGTCGCTACTGTGTATGGTGACTCGTGTGCGGATTAATCGTGAATACGGATTATTTACATGTGTGCTCCGCACTAGAGAGTCAGCAATGTATTAGCATATTACCATATAATAGACATAGACAAGTTTAGTGAAATTTATGTGGTGTGAATGGAAATTGTTTTTTTTTCTAGACCGTTTTCCTTTTTTTTTTCAACGGAACAAATTTATGAATGATAATCACAATTTCATAATTTAGAATGTTCCAATATTCAATTGCGGTCTTATTCCTCAGCATGTTATTCCAATCTAGCTTTGCTAAGTATTTTCTCATATCTTTATATTTACCTTTGTGGAATTTATCCTGTATTTTTTACTTTTAAATTTTACTTTGAAGTCAAAATGTATTTGATTATGATCAATGTTACTACGCACTGTCCACTAATTCGTTTTGTTAAGACACAACTAAATATAATACATTATCTCGTTTGGTTGGCTCTAGCATGTGTTGAGTAAGGAAGTTATCCTGAATTAAAATTAGAATATGTTGGTCATCTCCCGCTCTACTCTCTAGAGAATTCCGTTGTATGCGTCCGTGGTTGAAATCTCCCATTACGGTACATTCCCCTTTATTCACTTCCTTTATATTGTTTTGTAATTTTATGTTATCCTCTTCGTTTATGTTTGGACTTCGGTAAACTAATCCAGTAGTTAATGTCGAATTCCCTGTAACTATATTGCACTAAATAGCTTTATCGTAATTTGCTTCCCTTTCTAATTTTATTTCGTAAGCCTGAAAAAATTATTTAATATATAAATTTACTCCCCCTCCCCTTCTTCATATTCGATATCTCCTAAATATTACGTATCCTCTCAGTCCTATTTCAGCATCTGATGTGTCTTTGTTGGCCAATGATTCAGATATACCAATTATGTGATGGTTAATATCTTCTACCATAATGTATAGTTCGTTTTTTCGTATTAGTTGCATTTAAACACAAACACACACACACACACACACACACACACACACACACACACACACACACACACACACACACACACACACACACACACACACACACACACACACACACACACACACACACACACACACACACACACACACACACACACACACACACACACACATGTAAACCCAGCTTCATAAATGTATTCCGGACGTTTTTTTACTGGTTTGTGTGTACTGGTGGTTTCTTGTCCTTTTTTATGCACCAAGAAGTAACCCCATGCCATTCTAGCTTAAACAATGCTTGCTAACAAAAATATTTATTATGCTTCCCATGCCACTTTCGACTGCTGCTGATAGTTCATCAGCAAACATTGCTGCACCCTTTCCACTAAGATGAAGCTCATCAGTCATGTACATATCGGCACTCCCAACAAAACATCCACACAAATCCACAAATTCAACTTCCTCTTCCCTACATAGTTGTTGAACTTACGTGTTAATTGCCATCCTCATGCAATTTCGATATCCCTGTCCTCTGCTTCCCATTAGAATCCGTAAAAATGTATACAGTTGTGCCCTCCCTCTCTGTTTGTTAGTCCCTACGTATACTAAAATATAACCTCCCATGCCCGGACTCACAATTATATAAAACAAAACATTAAAAGCAAGTTTGAAAATATGAGTCTTAAGACGCGCTTTAAATGTGTCCATGCGCACGGTCAGACGCAGGTCTTCCGGTAGCGCGTACCATAGATTCGGCCCAGCGCGAGAGAATGAACGGCGGCCATAATGCTCGAGGTTGTGGCGTGGAACGGTGAGTAGGGCGCGATCGGCAGATCGTAGGGCGTGGAACGTACGGCGTGATGAGCGAGGCGAGGCGAGGCGAGGTACGCCGGCGTCCGGTCACGAAGAGCGCGAAACACAATGACGAGTAGTTTGCATTCAATGCGATACTTGACCGCCAATCAGTGGAGTAGTTTCAGCACTGCCGTCATGCTTCGCCGGTCGCCCCGCCTAATCCGCAAAACAACTCTGGAGAGATGCCATACAGTACAGCGTTCCCGTAGTCGATCCGCGATGTAACGAGGGAGTGAACAAGAGTCTTGCATGCTGTGATGGTAAGGCTTGTTCGTATCTTAGCGATGCGAAATAAATTCAAATAAGCACCACGACAAGAGTTCGATTCTTGAACTGACATGTCAAGTCCGCTGTCAAGTATAATGCCGATGTCACGAACCGTGGGCGTCAGTGATACGGCGGACCCACACAGATCGATGTTGGACATAGCAGAAGGCGAACGGACGGTGGTAGAACGAAAAACGATGGCTTCTGTTTTCGTCTCGTTAAGTAGATGTTTGCAGTTCAGCCAGCGTCTTATGTCACGTACACATTCTTCGATTTTTTTTCGTAGTGCGTCTGCATGGTTCAGTGGCGGACACTCAGTGTATAGTTGAGTGTCGTCCGCGCATACGTGGTAGCGCATCTGATGGCGTTCGAAGATGTCCGCGATAGGTAGAATGTACATGTTGAATAGCATCGGACCTAGAACCGAGCCCTGCGGAACACCGTGATGAATAAGTCTCGGCGCTGAAGTTGCTTCGCGTATCTTTATTGCATTAGTTCGGCCTGTGAGGTATGATTTGAACCATGTAAACACTGTCTGTGTTAGTCCGATATCACGAAGTCGAACCAGTAGAGTGCTGTGGTCTAGTGTGTCGAATGCTGCACTTACATCTAACAGTACAAGCAACACGCCACGCCGTGAATCAATTGCCTGCGTCATATATTCGTGTATTGGGACGAGAGCCGTCTCCGTGCTGTGTCTCGGCCGGTATGCGCTCTGGAACAGATTGTTGAAGCCGTCGATGTCAATGTCACGGTGCAGTTCATTGGCGATATAACGTTCTAATATTTTCGAGGCAAGATTAGGTTTGATATAGGACGGTTGTTGGCAAGTAAGTTCACGTCGAGACCTCGTTTCTTAAGTATACGTTTCACTAATGCGTGTTTCATATTTACCGGTACGACACCTGTTGCGAGCGACGTGTTGATGATATCAGTTAGGATCGGTGCGAGTAGGTCGATGTTTCCTTTCAGCAAGCTCGTCGGCATCGGGTCGAGGTCGCAAGATTTCGCAGACGAATGGAGAACGACCCTTCTGATGTTTGCTGTCATCGCCAGCGTAAATGCACAGAGTTGCACATGTTGGTGTAGACCTACATCAGACGGCTGTCGATCGAAAGTGTTCGGCTCGGCGCGCAAATCGATGGCACGACGTATATTTGAAATCAATGTTGCTTATGGTGTTTCACCTTTCAACGCTAGCTTTGAGTAAGGCTGTTTTTGTGTTCAAAACAAAACTGTATTATTAAATAATTAAATGACTTAAATTTAATTTTGACAATAATATATTTAACAAGGTTTAACAAGATTTGCCATCCAAGCAAAAGGCCCAGATGGCAAGTGGACAAGGAAACCATTGGGTTATCGAGAGTCCAACAATGTTCACCTACTTATAACCCGCCCTCCTGAGATATGTGTCAACCTTGTTTTTAAACATATTCACGCTGCTAGCAGTTACACAATCTGTAGACAATTTGTTCCATTCATTTATTGTCCTCTGTGAGAACGAGTGCTTCCTGATGTCCAATCTACATTGATCCTTTACTAATTTTACCTCATGTCCTCTAGTTCTGCTATCCTTCTTGAGTGAGAAAAACATATTTCTATCAATATTTTCATACCCATTCAATATCTTAAAAACATCAATCTGATCTCCTCTTAACCTCCTTGTCTCTAGAGTTGTTAAACCACATTCTTTCAGGCGTTCTTCATAACTAAGGTCTCTAAGTTCTGGAATCATTTTAGTTGCTCTCCTTTGTATGCGTTCAAACGTATCTATATCCTTCTTACGATATGATCTCCATGCTTGTATACAGTATTCTAAATGAGGTATAACTATTGCTTTATAAAGAGGTATAATTAACTTTTTTCCTTGTATGTTATGTTTCTTCTAATCAATCCAAGAATTTGATTACCCTTTGAAGCTGCAATACCACATTGCTATGAAACTTTCATATCAGCGCTTATTGTAACTCCTAAGTCCTTTTCTTTTACAGTAGTACCCAGAACAGTATCTCCCATTTTATAGTTTACATTCAAGTTCCCATGTCATGTAGGCATTTACATTTCCCAAAATTGAACAGCATCTGCCATTTATCAGACCATTTCACTAATCTGTGTAGATCGTTTTGTAAATTTTGTTTACCACCATCAGTATTAACCTTTCTAAACAGTTTTGTGTCATCCGCAAATTTCAGTACGTTACTTGTTATACTGGCGTCCAAGTCATTGATATATATTAAGAATAATATAGGTCCTAATACTGATCCTTGAGGTACCCCACTCAAAACCGATTTCCAATTTGAATCTTCTCCATCTACTACGACTCGTTGTCTTCTGTCAGTCAGCCATTGTTCTATCCAGTCAGTTATGCTATCCCCGATACAATGGGCTTTTAATTTAAGTAGTAATCTTTGATGTGGCACTTTGTCAAAAGCTTTCTGAAAATCTAAGTATATAATATCTACTGGCGATCCCACGTCTATCCACTTAGTGATTTCTTCCAAAATCATAACATATTTGTTAAGCATGACCTCGCTTTAAGGAATCCATGTTGAGATGAATTTAATAATTTATGCTTAACGAGGAAGTCCACCATATGGTCTTTAATTAACCTTTCTAATAATTTACAAAAAACTGACGTTAAACTCACTGGTCTGTAATTTTCTTACTTATTTATCGAACCCTTTTTAAATAATGCTAACTGCATGTGTTCTATCTATTAAGCTCGCATGAGCCAAAAAAACTTGCCACCTAGCGAATACCGTAGGTATGGACGAACAGTGTTTTTGGCATAACAGTGTTTAGGTATGGGCGAACAGTGTTTTTTTATGGCATACCTTCGATTGAGAGGAGACATTATGTAAAAGAATATGAAATCCGAAAAGGAAAATACGATGCCTCGTTTTCGTCCAACTTAGTTACGTTGAGAGATAAGGATTCTGATGCTAGAAGACACAACCTGTACAGCATTATATATATACATTAGAAATATACATTGAACGTTAGAAGATATTCATTTGTACACCGATGCATGGAACAGCATCCAACATTATATGGTTGAGGCTCCATCTACCAGTCTCTTGAGGGGAAATAGTCAAGTTATGGCAAATCCATCCTATCAAACTATCGGAATCGGAATCGGAAAACAAGTTTATTGAACCCAAAGTAATACAAACATAATATTATCACAGTTAGCAATAACAATACAATCTTTTATAAACAAAATCCAAGTTTAAGTTAATTTATCTTATGGAAACAAAATTACGTTAATTTGTTAATTGTAATTGAAAAACAAACAGACAAACACAAAATACAAAACCCGCGTTAACTTAATGAGTGTTCACTTCGTCTAACTGTGGTTTTAGAACGAAACATATTTTATGGGTCAGGGAGACTTCTACAAAGACCAATATTGATCGCTATCGTAGAAGCCACCCTAATGAAATAAACTTAATAAATGAGTACCTGTAAACATTTTCCATGAAAGAAAAAACAAAAATGCATATATTCTCAATCATAAATAATGTCACTTTAGGAAGGATTTTGAATAACTAAAATTCACAGAAAAATATTTGCGTAACTTTTCATGTGGTCATGGCATGTGAATGTACAATTTCAGCAGCATTTCTGCTCACCATTTCATTTGTACTTTTCAAAGTCTGTCTTTGTCGTCACGACGGCAATCTTGTTCTGTTGGTCCTTTGCAACGACCTTTCCATTCACCGTCCAGTTGTCAGAAAGTTTTCCTTCTTTTCGCAGGATTCTGGCCTGGTATGCCAGCTGCACACGTATGGCTGTCAAATCCTCGTTGATGAAGACGCGGTTTGCCCTGGTAGTTGTATTCAGGTTGTCGCAGGATGGCGTCCCGGCGACGTTCGCTCTGGAACTTGACCAGCACCCCTCGGGGACGTCCCGGTTCAGTCGGCGTTTGCCCGACTCGGTGGCAGCACACACTTTCAGTTGACTGAAGTGGGTGAGTGACACTCATGTCGTTGTTGATAATGTCGATTATCATACCTTCGAGATCCTCACCTCCAGCGGTCTCATTCAATCCCTGGAAACGCAGGTTCGCTCTGCGCGAGTATTATTCAAGCCCATCAAGTTTAGTCTCTAAGGTGCTCACCGTCTTCTCTAAATCTTCGATCCGGGCATCGCGCTGTTCGATGGCTGTTGCGAGTTTATCAATCTTAGTCTTCGGGTAGTCTACCCCATCAGCCAGGTTTTGAGGGAAAAGCAATTTTTTCATTTTGAATAGCACTCGCTCGTCAAATAAGAGTTCTTGTATAATTAAGCGAAAGTGGTCGGTGTCACAAGCTGCACAACCTGCGTCGTTAGCAGTCCCCGTGGTCGTCTCATCCTGTGAACTCGGCTTACGCTTAGATGCCATTGTTGCGTAACACTGGACAAGTTCGTGGATGTGTTGGCAAGTCGTATTGACTATAAGCTATAAATAGATGTCTGGTATCTGAAGGCGTGGTTGACTATGAAAATGGCACCAAGTTGAAGATAGGATGACGAAAGAGCACGCAAGTACCAGGATTAGTTCCAGTCCACATTCACGGTTCAGTATACATGTAATGTATGCCTTATTTTATGTTATATCCTCATGTAATGTGTCTCTCTCGTCTCGCTCACCTACATATGGAACCGGTACTGGCGGCCATCTTTAAGCTCTCTCTCAAACTAGATTGTACTGCCCCGCCCCTATATTGGTAACCGGAGGTAGAAATGGTTAAAAAGCCAGAGGAGGACTTGTAAGAACTTATATGTGCTGTATTCTCGTAAATAAGTCGCACTGACATAAATTCATAATCAGGATTGGGTTTCTGACAGTCAGAAAGGTATTTCTGACAAGATAGTGTTAGAAACTAGTTTATGACAGTTTTCTGACGTCAGAAATTGTCAGTATCTAATATTTCTAATGGATGTGTATATGATATTTATCATTGTTTGACATATTGAATATAGACATTATATTCATATATTATTCTTGCATAAAAAAAAAAAAAATTCATGAAAAATGTTTTATAAAATTACGGGGTGGAGGCTGGCCAAGCAATGACGCTGTGGCTCACTGTCAACTCACAGCAGTAATAAAACTGTATAACAACCTGGAACTGGGTTGAAAACTTATTAGATGTTGTCAGTTGAGCCTGCGTAATGAAGTTGTAACAATGGATACTCCCTTTTATCTGGCTCACCCCTCCTGTAGCTGCTTGTGACAATGGGTATTCCCTTTTAACTGGCCTACTCTGCATGTAACAATGTGTACTCTTTTTAACTGGCCCAACTTGCCATAGCTGGCCCACCCTGTCTGAACTTTCTCACCTGTCTGTAACCGTCCCTCCCAGCCGGTAACTGGCCCACCCTGCCTGTAACTGGCCCACCCTGCATGTAACTGGCCCACCCTGCCTGTAACTGGCCCACCCTGTCTGTAACAGGCCCGCCCTGCCTGTAACTGGCCCGCCCTGCCTGTAACTGGCCCACCCTCTCTGTAACTGGCCCACCCTGCCTGCAACCGGCCCACCCTGCCTGTAACTGGCCCACCCTGCCTGTAACTGGCCCATCCTGCCTGTAACTGGTCCACCCTGCCTGTAACTGGTCCACCCTGCCTGTAACTGGTCCACCCTGCCTGTAACTGGCCCACCCTCTCTGTAACTGGCCCACCCTGCCTGTAACTGGCCCACCCTGCCTGTAACTGGCCCACCCTCTCTGTAACTGGTCCACCCTGCCTGCAACTGGCCCACCCTGCTTGTAACTGGCCCACCCTCTCTGTAACTGGCCCACACTGCCTGTAACTGGCCCACCCTGCCTGTAACTAGCCCACCCTGCCTGTAACTGGCCCACCCTGCCTGTAACTGGCCCACCCTCTCTGTAACTGGCCCACCCTGCTTGTAACTGGCCCACCCTGCCTGTAACTGGCCCACCCTGCCTGTAACTGGCCCACCCTGCCTGTAACTGGCCCACCCTCTCTGTAACTGGTCCACCCTGCCTGCAACTGGCCCACCCTGCCTGTAACTGGCCCACCCTCTCTGTAACTGGCTCACCCTGCCTGTAACTGGCCCACCCTGCCTGTAACTGGCCCACCCTGCCTGTAATTGGCCCACCCTCTCTGTAACTGGCCCACCCTGCCTGTAACTGGCCCACCCTGCCTGTAACTGGCCCACCCTGCCTGTAACTGGCCCACCCTGCCTGTAACTGGTCCACCCTGCCTGTAACTGGCCCACCCTCTCTGTAACTGGCCCACCCTCTCTGTAACGGGCCCACCCTGCCTGTAACTGGCCCACCCTGTCTGTAACTGGCCCACCCTCTCTGTAACTGGCCCACCCTCTATGTAACTGGCCCACCCTCTCTGTAACTGGCCCACCCTGCCTGTAACTGGCCCACCCTGCCTGTAACTGTCCCACCCTCTCTGTAACTGGCCCACCCTGCCTGTAACTGGTCCACCCTGCCTGTAACTGGCCCACCCTCTCTGTAACTGGCCCACCCTCTCTGTAACTGGCCCACCCTGCCTGTAACTGGCCCACCCTCTCTGTAACTGGCCCACCCTCTCTGTAACTGGCCCACCCTGCCTGTAACTGGCCCACCCTGCCTGTAACTGGTCCACCCTGCCTGTAACTGGCCCACCCTGCCTGTAACTGGTCCCCGCTGTCTATAACAATGGGTACTCTCCTTTATATGGCCTTTTAAATGGATTTTGCTTCTTCTTCTTCCAATACAGCTCATTCCTCTGCATTAGCCACAAGTAAAATGTGCTACAATATTGGTGCGATTTAATCGAAATAATTAATATTACGGTTTTTATACGACATTTCATAGTGCAACTTTAAAAATCCGCATTGAAATCAGATGCAACAAAATTAAACAAGGAACAATTCATATTATTATGATTGTTTAATCGAATCAGTTAATTAGCAGTTCTAAATGGGTTACATTTTGTTTCGCCACAATGGCGTACGACAAACAAACCGTAGTAAGTCATGAACAAATGAGCGGAAACGTATTATGCAACTTGTTGTATGCAACAATACATGAACTATTGGTATAACATGTCGAATCGGAAAACACACGAAGACATACAAAGACACGTCCTTTTGAGGCAGTGAAGTGTCATGTGACTAAAGAGGACGTGTTTAATTGTTTTCATTTAAACAACGTATGGGTTTCGTCTGTGCAAAGTGAGTCTTCAATCGGCCAACGTCGGCGTACCTCGGACTACAAAAGACAGCATGGAAGAACGATTCTTTGAAACGTATTCAGTACTCCTTGCTGTATCGGAAGCAGGGCTGGTAGATTAGTGACTCCGCCACTATTAACACAGCAATATTGTCAAATGGTTAAGGAGATCATTCTGAGTTTCATAGAAGCAATAATTATATGTCCGCTCTATCCAAATGTGGAATGCGTTCACTCAGGAAGCAATCATGGCATCTACTACAGAAACATTACAGAGAGTAGCACTTCCAGTCATTATAGAAGTATCGAAGCCCATTGTATTACTCTGCACTGCACGATTTTATGATTAGTCACATTTCTTCAGGCAATCTCTCTCGCCCTTGTCGCAATTGTTGACGCAGGCTTTCTTCTCTGACCTAGCCCCATCAAAGCAGCCTAGGTTGCAGTTGTATCGTGCGACCATACACTTGTCGGTGCAGCGAAAAACGTCAGTCTCAACTGGAGTGAAGTCAAAACCTGAACGTAGTGAAATATGATTAGCAGCAGGTCTAATGATAACAATGATGATATCAGAAATGCAAGTATTGGTACACATTAACTGTATTAAATTTTATTATAAACATTACATATGGTAGTTTTTCACACGCACACATGCACACGCACGAGCACTCAAATACACCCAAACACACACACAGGTCCACGAAGACAGATATGCCTACACATGTACTGTCCTCTACAGTTTACGTATCAGAAGGAGATATGACATATTCTAGAAATAACCTATAAATAATGATAATAATGATAAGATCATACTCGAGTCTGCCTCGCAGCCGGACAAGATGGTCGCCATGACAGTCAATGCCAGCAAGGCCAGCTGAAATAGAAGAACGAATAAAAGCCGCTAAAGGAAACTCGCAAAACAAACTAATACAATGTGGCAGTCATATTATTAATGGTTAGCCGGCGCTATGAGTTTGTCAATTTTATATGTTCTAACTAAACAGACGATACCTTCACAATCAGCTTGTCTCTATATCATTGTTAAACATGCTCGTCTTTGTTCTATCCGCATTTTAATTCTTAAGAGTGAAAACTCTTAGTTAACACTAAGCACACAACTTAACATCGTTCTGCTCAGTGTCCCGCTGTGTTCTTACTTCTCTCTATCTACACTGCACCTGGTTAGTTGCCTTTATAGCAAACAATTCACATAACAATTGTATTACATTAACATCAAGTTAATATATTCAAGTTCATCAGTTATTGATTCTACCCACACACTACGCATCAATATGATAACATTATTCCTGAAATCTATGCGATGTTTTATGTTAATGTTGGGCGTATTTCTCCAGCGAGCGGAATACCATTCCCTTCTGAGAGGAAACGTGAATGTACTACACGTTACAGAGGTACTACAAGTTACAGAGGTACTACAAGTTACAGAGGTACTACAAGTTACAGAGGTACTACAAGTTACAGAGGTACTGCAGGTTATACAGTTAGTTACAGTGCATTGAGAGGACACACGGATGTGACCAGAATAGATCTACTTACCCTAGCTGGACAGTGTCCACTATGATCAATATATAACAAATTAATAATTTTCCTACACGAGAGCTGGATATGAAGTGTGTCCACTGCGATCGATAATCAACTTCTTAATAGCTACATATGTACTACAAGTTACAGAGGTACTGCACTTTACAAAGTTAGTTACAGTGTCTTGTTCTTTACAATATTTTCACCAATATTGTCTTCTGTAATTACATCCACCACATATACCCTATCTAAAGAAGGGGGCACTTTCGGGTTTATGGTAGACTGCGATTATATGACAGTACCCTTTCGTCTTTTTTTCTTTTTAAAAACAAATAGCTCTCTCTATTTATCTCGCTCTCTATCTCTCTATCCCGTACGCACGCGACGCTTCCAAACTAGGCTGTACTCACTGTTATAGTCTTCATATCAACAGACGGGTTTCAAATCTGAAAAGTAATATGGTGACTAGTGTAGAATAATATAATGTATATTGTAACTGCCTTACGTACATTAGAATATGAACGTGCATATAATATCAACAAGGAGTCTGTTTAAGACATACACATTTAACCATATATATTGGATGGTTATATGTTAAGTGGTATGTGGAAGTTAATTGAAAGCACACATCAAATCGTTCGCTCGCTACGTCGAGTATATCTTTAGGTTTGCAAAACACGCACGCACGCACTAACTCTCTCACGCACGCACGCACACACAATTTGCGGAAAATATTATAGTAGAAAGTACGCGTATGAACACAGACAGAACGCTTACCTTTGATAGTGACGCAGTACAGTCCGCTAAATGTTATCTGGTGTCTCGCCTTGAGATGGTTCAAGCAGAAATATTGCACGGTGTCATCCGCGCTGTACACTTCACGTTAGTCGTTCAAGTACGTATCGACACTTGTGCTCTCAATTCTGTTGATGTCGCTAGCACATGCCTAACTAGCATTCTGAATACTCAAGTGAAGAACCTACCAACGCTTGTGTTTACTTCTATTGAAGTGACCATCTGAATTATCCTCTAAATAGGATATGTTCAGACACTCGATGTGTTCAAAGTCTTAATAGTGTTGCTCACTAAAGCACAGCATGCAAGAGGGCACACGCAGTAACACTTAATAGTGTTGGTCACTAAAGCACAGCATGCAAGAGGGCACACGCATTAACACTTAATAGTGTTGGCCACTAAAGCACAGCATGCAAGAGGGCACACGCAGTAACACTTTACGTCACCTACACATTCATTTGGCGGTTCTAAAATTCCTACATTGTGGTGATCATGCAATAAAAATCGCATAGCAATGACAACATTTCATTTAACGAAATATATTTGATGTGTTAGTTGTGTAATCAGCTTAGTTGCTTTCATCTGTATTTTTGTAGTCGTGGCAATCGTGTACCTAGTGTACTCTTACTCAATATTATGATGGCAAACTATAGTATTGGTGGGATTTAATCGAAATAAAAAATAATATTACGGTTTGTATACGATATTTCATAATGTAACTTTAAAAATCCGCATTGTAATCTGACGCAACACAATTAAACAATGAACAATTCATAATATGTTATTGTTTAATTGAATCAGTTAATTAGCAGATCCAAATAGGTAACATTTTGTTTCGCCACAACGGCGTACGATAAAACAAACCGTAGTAAGTCATGAACAAATGATCCGCAAACGTATTATGCAACTTAATGTATGTAGTAATGCATGAACTATTGGTATAACATGTCGAATCGGGTAACACACGAAGACATACAAAGACACATCCCTTAGAAACAGTGAAGAGTTATATGAATAGAGAGGACGTGTTTAACTGTGTTCGTTTAAACAATGTAATGGTTTCTTATGTGCAGAGCGGCTCTTCAATCGGCCAACGTCGGCGTGTATCGGATTACAAAAGACAGCACAGAAGAACGACTCTTTGAAACGTATTCAATACTCCTTGCTATATCGGAAGCAAGACCGGTACATTAGTAACACCGCCAGCGTTCAAACAGCAATATTGTCAAATGTTCAAATAGAGAATACTGAGTTTCAATAGAAGCAATAATTATATGTCCGATATATCCAAATGTGGAATGCGCTCACGGCATCTACTGTCACGGTATCTACTGTCACGGTATCTACTGTCACGGCATCTACTGTCACGGTATCTACTCTCACGGTATCTACTGCAGAAACATTCCAGAGAGTCGCCATTCCAGTCACAGCGTCATTGTTGAAGTATACAAGCCCATCGTGTTACTCTGCGCTGCACGATTTTATTGTATTGTGAGCCTTTGTTACGTTACACACGTTGCAGGATAAATTATTGTATTCAGGGCAATGCGTATGATTAGTCACATTTCTTCAGGCAATCGCTCTCGACATTGTCGCAATTGTTAACGCAGGCTTTGTGCACTGACTTAGCTCCGTGATAGCAGTCTAGGTTGCAGTTGAATCTTGCGACAATACACTTGTTGATGCAGCGAACAACGTCAATGTCAATTGGAGTGAAGAAACGACCTGCACGTAGTGACTTTGTGATTAAGAGCAGGTC